>PVKV010021353.1:0-37771 GCA_004027835.1 Alouatta palliata | reverse complement strand
GCCGCTCCTCATCACAGATAGGCTGACACCTACTAACCAGCAGGCCGCCGCTCCTCATCACAGATAGGCTGACACCTACTAACCAGCAGGCTGCCGCTCCTCATCACAGATGACAGAAGAAAATCTCTTCCCGTCTCTTTTTCTTCCTATTGACTTGCCCTTCCCCAGCCTCACGGGGAGATGTGGAATTGAGCCCACCACGCAGCAACCAAGCAGGTACTCCGAAGCTAGTCTTCCGAGTACCATACATATGACCTGCAACGCTTTTCCTCTAAATCCATGTATGTTTGAAAGCGAGGCTGTTTCAGTCAGATCCTTGCTGGAGGCTTCATAACTGCCAGTCTATAGACCTTCATCTGGATTACAGAAGAAAATCAAAAAGAAGCTCTCCTTTCCATATTCTGGTAGAATCAAGGGACTGTAAACAGTCTTATTTGCCAAAGGCTCCAGGCTCAAAGCAGCTGCTCTATTCAAGAGAGGGGAGTTGCCAAATGGACACAAAGATTGAGTGGAGGGAATTTAAGATATATAATCAAACCATCTCCCTAGAACCTATTTAAAATGAAAGGTGTGACTAAAGGGGGTGGAAAAAAAATATATAAGGTGACAAGATGAAAATACAAGAAAGAGAGGAAAGTCATACTGCAAAACGTATGACAGAGTAGGAGAGGTGCAGGAGAAATACGTACGAATGGACAAGTCCCTGACAGGTGACAGGGTGTTTAAAACACCAGAATAGGAGGAAATAAGGGAAAGATTATGACATGCATGTGCGTGTGTGAGACGGTGTCAAGAAGTCCATGGCTTGTTTCCTCTGTCATGAAAAGGTGAGGTCACTTCTGGGTGAAGACAGTGTCGCTGGATCACAGCCGGTAATTAACTAAGGGAACAGCAATGGAGTGAGTGAGAAGGAAAAATTCAAAATCAATTGCTAAAAAAGAAAAGATCAACACCTTCATGCTAACATGGAAATGGGTTCGGTAAGATTTAGATAAAGTTCAGAATAGCATCTAACCACCATGTAGTTCATTTCCTTCATCATTGTAGGAAAAGAAAATTCACAACCTCCTAAGAATTCTCCCCCAAAACCCAGAACAAAACAAACTGAAGAGAATCAGCAGCCCATAGAAAAGTCAAAGAAAAATCCTCAAAACTGAAAATCTTTTCCTCCCACACCAAAATCTCCAGGGATTCCTTTTAGCCAGCAGCCCACCACTGAGAACCACTCACTCAGGATGTTCTTTCTTATCTTAGGAATAAGCCCAACGCTGGCACTTAATGAAAACTAAGAGCACAGAGCTCAGATTTTCCAACAAAGGTTTTACCCTCTTTCAGTATCATTAAGCTATAGAAGTAGCAAAGAATACAAGAACTAGCCTCACATGGGAGCAAACTTAGAAAACAAGATTCAGAGAGGGTGGGAAGGCTGTCAAGTCTTGGCAAAAGCCCTCATAATCTGGGCTGATGGAACAAGCACATAATTCTTTTTTAACAATTTGGATGTTGGAGAAAGGCACTGAAATGATCCATACCTTTTAACATTTTATTAGTTCATCTTTAAACAGACTTTCTTTAAATATCTAACCAGTTTTTAAAGCATGGATCCTGTAAAGCTAGTGCCAATAGTTACCTTCTCCTTGTTGCCGTCTTTCTTCTCACTCCTATGCTTGTCATTCTCATTTCAACACTTACAGGAATTGCAGCCCTATAGATCCTTGACTCCTCATTTTAAATGCCTCCCCCTCTCTGTTACTTCCAAGATCTTGACTTTTTCTCATCAATATCAGATCACCTCTGAAGTCTTGACTTCACACATCCCATCCTCTGACCACCACCTCCTACCTTTCAGGCTCACTTCATTGCTGTTATCAGTTCACAGGACAGCACCACTTTCTCACCATTCACCACCTCCCTCTCTATCATGTATTCCTTGAACAGCTTAGATTCCATGTTTCAGTACTATAATCATCACCTCAAAAATATCTTCAACTCCCTGGCTTGCTTCTACTTTCATCTAAATGGCTTAAAAATCTAATTGCAATTCTCATCATTTTTTTTTGAGAGGGACTATCATTCGTTGCCCAGACTGGCGTGCAATGGTGTGATCTTGGCTCACAGCAACCTCTGCCTCCGGGTTGAAGTGATTCTCCTGCCTCAGCCTCCCAAGTAGCTGGGATTACAGGCATGCACCACCACATCTGGCTAATTTTGCGTTTTTAGCGGAGATGGGGTTTCCCCGCATTGGTCAGGCTGGTCTCGAACCCCCGACCTCAGGTGATCTGCCCGCCTCAGCCTTCCAAAATGCTGGGATTACAGGCGTGAACCACCGCACCCTAACTGAATTCTCTATACCTGAAATCAAGCAGCTAAATGTCACAGGAGGAAAAAAAAAAAAAAAAAAAAAAAAAACACATACCCACTAGGTTTGCCTAGTTTTGTTTAAATTCAAGACAACCCCAGAACCATATAATGCTGTCCAAATTAGTATTTTCCCAAAAGCTGAAGTTTTCTCTTCCTCAAATTCCCACATCAAACTGCTTTAGCCTTAAACTACTTTAATGCATCTCAATTCATTTCAACATCTGTGACCCTTACATTTCCTTTCTCTCCTTAGTAGTGCATTACGGAATAAAAATACATTATCTAAAAATACAAATATTTTTAAACTGTGTTATAGTCAAGCCCACTATAAACATTAGTGATGCTCAATTGTGCTAAACAACGGAATGAGCCACAAGGAAATTCACTTGATCTCCCCCAACCATGAACATACATTGACTTGATAAACACTTTCGTTTTTTTTTGAGACAGAGTCTCACTCCGTCACCAGGCACCAGACTGGAGTGCAATGGCGCGACCTCGGCTCACTGCAACCTCCGCTGCCCGGGTTCAAGCAATTCTCCTGCCTCAGCCCCCCAAGTAGTGGGGACTACAGGCGCGCGCGCCACCACACCCAGCTAATTTTTTTTGTATTTTTAGTAGAGACAGGGTTTCACCATGTTGACCAGGATGGTCTCGATCTCTTGACCTCATGATCCACCCGCCTCGGCCTCCGATAAACACTTTCAAACTATTCAATTTTAAAGAAAACCGTTTATATTACTTATCAATTTTAAAAAAGATAAATAAATGGCCATTTAGAGTATTAACATTGTAAACTCCATGAAGGCAGTTCTTCTGTGAGTATCCATTACCATATTTTATCAAAGTGACTATGTTGTATAATCCAATGTTTTCACTTGTAATTTGTTGGCAAAATAATCACAGTCCAATAAAATATCCAAATGTGATAAAATGTATCTCTCAAATGTCTTCTGCTTCACTGTGGTCTCAGCCCTATTTACAATAGTTACATAACAGAAATCAGCATTCTCTAGATGAGGGTGAATTATAAGCTATAAATAATTCTGTGTCAAAGGATCCACACAAGTAATTATGAGACAGCTTCAACAACCAAGCCTTCTTCAGAGCTACTTTATAATGTTTTCTAGGGTCATTTAAGAAAATAAAGAGGAAAAATTCTTCCAACTCACCATAAATGCTGATCATTACATGATTAAATATAAAAGTATTCTTTAAAATGAGAGAAAAAAATGCTTATTTGGCAATGTGCTGTTATTTATATACTAGCACCTTTGAGTCTTAAAAAAATTCAACAGCATTTACAATGCATGCTATATCTATTTTAGCTACGCCGCTCCTCAACAAAAAGCAGATGATCAAAGGAACAGAACAGCAGAATAAAATACATATTTAGTGGGCACTTACTAAGTTTGAATAGAAGCCCATTAAACTCATCATTAAAGAAATTTTGTTGCAGAAGATTCACAATTATTGGTACCACTGACATGATGATGCTGTTAATGTTCTGATTATATGAGTACAGTTTGTTTTCAAACAATAAAATGTTAAAATCGGAATGTTCAAACTGTAAAGGTAATTTACCAGGACACATTCTTAATTCTATTACAATAACAACATGGAAAATTTGACCATAACCAAACTGTAAGTTCAGCAGAGCACGAGGCTGGCTACCACTATGAACTATGATTGTATACATTATTTAACTCATTAACAGAAACTGTAAATGGCTTTAATTCATTAGTTTTCAAAGTGAACATTTATATTTCATTTACTCCTCAGAGAAATACTATGCCTGACAAATCTCAATAATCTTTTCATGTAAAGATAACGTTCCAGCCCACAATACAGCTTCTAACTTCTTGGTATAAATATTTCTAGGGGACTGAGGACAAAGGGAGAGTGGAAATGTCCCCAGTGCTCTTAACATAAAGTATGGCAACATGTCAATTTTAATGACAACTAAACCTAAAATTTAAAAGCCCCCAAAACCAAACTGGAATCCAATGAGTGGAACGGTGGCTCACACCTGTAATCTCAGCATTTTGGGAGGCTGAGGAAGGCAGATCACCTGAGGTCAGGAGTTCAAGATCAGCCTGGCAAACACGGTGAAACCCCGTCTCCGCTAAAAATACAAAACTTAGATGGGTGTGGTAGCATGCACCCGTAATTCCAGCTATTTGGGAGGCTGAGGCAGGAGAACTAACATCTGAACTCAGGAGGTGAAGCCTGCAAGGAGCTGAAATCGCACCACTGCACTCCAGCCTGGGCGACAGAGTAAGACTCCATCTCAAAAACAAACAACAAAAACAAAAAGAATGAGAACATTTTATCAGTTCACATGGCACCTAAAACTTAAACTCTCATCAAGAACCAATCTGAGAAATAGCACCAACTGGTAGTTCAAAATCACTTATAGTGCTTACTACGTGTACACAAACCGCATTACTTACTAAGCACTGTAATCAAACTTACAGGTTAAACAGCTTTCAGTAAATTTAAAGTGGATAGAAATGGGGCATTCAATGGCAAACAAAATCCTTGGACGGATCATTTGCTTAAATTTGACACAGCATCAACCCCACTTTCTGAATTTTGGCAATAAAAGTAGTTTTATTTCATTAGCTTTACTCATATAAAAATGCTTATGCTTTTCAGTAAATGGCACATACTTATAACTTCCAAGATGCCTTTATAAAGACTGTCTAAAATAATACACAGAAACCCAAAACACATAAAAATCCTGCAAGTATTATCTATTATGCACTTACTAAATATAAATCTTTATACATCTATTATACATTTTAAATTTTTTGTGAGTTATCCCAACAGATATCAACAATGCTAGAATCAACATACTTCCAAATGTGGGAACAATATGCCAGAACACACAGAACATGGCACTTCAAAATTCCTACTCGAATTCTTAAGTCAACTTTAGTCATTTCTCCACTTTTTATTTCTAAAGTGAATACACTATCATTAGAATAGCTGGGTGAATCTCAAACACAAGTGAATAAATAGAAATTCAGTTAAATAATATTAAGGCTAATATAATTAAATTTTCATGTTGTACTTTAAAGAAAAAAATAGCAGCTGCCAACTTTTCAGTTGAGAACAAATTTCCATAGTTCTTATTTTATAAATTACTTCTCAGTATTCTATATGGACTTTAATCAGACAAATCAATTATTTCTTTATTAAGATTCTTTTTTCAAAAAAGTATGTGTATATGAAGGGCTTTAATAAACTTCCAAAAAAATTAAAAATAAAAACTTTAAAAAGACTTCTCCTACTCATAATTTTGCATTTAAACAAGCAATTTCAAAACACAAAGTTTAAAGCTATTTCCTAGGCCATTAATTTGAACAGCTTTTGTAACTGTTGTATTTGTAGTATTATAAAATACACTGCTAGTCTCAAAAAACTTTATATACTTTAGTGCAACAAATATTCTTCCTCCCCCCTCCAAAAAAAGAACAACGTAATAACTTTAATTTTTGTTAGCAGTCACAAAAATTTTTATTTAGGAAAAATATTCCCTTCAATATTTATTAGATAATGAATCTTATTTAAATGAATACTTCACTTTTACTTTTCTGTGTAGACCAATTTAAAAGTATGCCACTTTCCTTTCATAAGCAAACTGTTTTTGTCTCATTCTGCATGGCAGATCAAAAATTAACATTACTTTCTGCCTTAAAAATTAGGATATTTTCCTCATTATGAATTAGTTGTTTCTATATGGATTACTGTTGTGCTGCTAAAAACAAAAAGTTAGTAAAGGTTATGGACACATGGAGAAAAAAACAAGCTATAATACTAGTTAATAATGAAATACATTAAACATTATTTAAATATTAAACAGTAAAATACTCCTTCTATATTAATAAATAATTAAAAATTGCATTTGTCAATGGGAATACAGGCCAATACCACCAATAACAGGGATGGTCTAGTGCAAAGGGTGGCCACGAAACAACAACAACAACAAAACAAAAACCACACACACGTACAGAAACAAAGGGAGAGGAAACACATTTAATACTGGCATTGTTTCCAATAACAAATTAAAACCAGTGATTCTGAATCCTTCCTGCACACTCAAATTACCCGGAGAACTTCTAAAAAATAATACTGATGACCAGGTCTCATCTCAAATTATGAAAATGGGAATGAAGATTCAGGCATGGGGGTTTTTTAAAACTCTCCAAATGATTCTAACATGCAGTCAGGGTTGAGAGCAACTGACTGAAACCTACATATTTCTTACGATTTCCTGACTGAGAAGAATGTACTATAAATGTAGAAACAGAACTTTCCTTTACGGGTTGGGCATACATGGTTATCTCCAGTTAGAAGTAATTTATGGGTAAGTTATTACTTTATACTTCATTTCCATTAAAGTATCTACTTATACCTCTCCTCATTCCCTGTAATTCTGTATTCTCAAACTCCAAAACCAAGTAGAGTCAAACTACATTTTTGTAATAAATTTGTTACACTGAAAATACATTATTCATTCATGCATATAAGTATTTGCTGAATGCCTACTATGTGCAAGGCACTGTGTTAAGTACTGCTTATAGGACCATGTCATGGGAGAATGAATAGGGATTAGCTGAAAATTTTTGTTTTTTAGAATAAATGGGTAAAAAATAATAGAATGAAATTAATTCCATGGACCTAAATAGAAGATTAAATTGTCAAAGAGAAAAAAAGCAGTGCTTATACTAAGGATCTGATTTTAAGATAGATGATCATCGCATATTTGTCCTTTTCCTAATGTTTTTCCATAAGCCTTTGAATATACATAAGGCAAATTCAAAATAGAAAAATAAACCTCATTCAAAGTAGATGTTCCTAATTTTAACCATATTCTGTATCAAGTAAAGTTCATTAGTAAGTACAAATACCAAAAATCTTTATGGGAAAGTAGTTCATATAGACCTGTAGTAGTCTTGACAAGTAATCTTACATAGAAATATCACAGATTCTGGTCCTTGACTATTTCATCATGAAGAAAGTTTATACAACATGTAATTTATTCCGGAAACAGATTTATATGCTAAGAAAGCCTAATGTGAACAAATTTGAGTTTTCTTTTATCTTTAAGGAAAGAAGACACTAAAAAGGGAGGAAAACAGGGGTAGAATCTACTCAAACCTTTAAGTATGCTAAAATCTAGTAATTTAAAACACCAACTGTTCTCTTCTGAACAGCCTTGTAGATATTATGTGAATAAATATCTTTTGTAGTTACTAGTGGTATGGACTTCGTGATTACTTAAAAAATAAATAATTTCTTCTCATTTTCGTGACAGTGTTAAATTTCATAAAGAAGCTAGATAATGTCAGCTTAACACCTATGAAAGGGCTAAATTTTACCAACAATATGTTAACCTAGGAAAGAACTGCTGGGAATAAAAATGAAGAAAAAAATGACCTAAGACTGTGATCAGCAAAAATTCTGATGGCAAAAACAATTTGGGAAAGTAAAGCTTTCTCAGTTGCTTTTAAGTAAAATGAGTGAAATCAGGATTCAAGGAAAATGGTCACTTGTACCTTGGATGCAACATTTTGTCTAAAGTAGAGAAATAGTAAAATATTTTACTAAGTTAAAATATAGGTTTTATATTTTATACCATATTTAATACACACATAAAAATACCAGTGTTTTTCTTGTTTCTTTTCAATTAAGCAAATGTGTTCTTTGGTGTCTGGGAGTTTATCAATATTTAGGGACAATGGAAGATAAGAACTCCAAGACTGACAAGCCTAAACCTAAAATAGAAGACTCAAAATCCTATACCATAAAAATTAGAATCAAAGGTGGACTAAAGAGAAAAGGAGCTTAAAGTCATACTGCAATAGGGCTGATACATATTCCTTCCCCAAATCATACTGTGGCTCCCAAAACAAAAAATACTACAGCCTATTATGGTTTTAATCTGCATTTTGAAATTTTTCAAATGGAAAGATATCACAGATAGAAACATATCATTCTAAGTTTCAAAAATCACCAAAGTCAGTGAGAAGAAAGTACATTCATTAAATGTAATCATTTGTAAATAAAGAAATCTTGAAAAGGCTGAACAGTTCAATCAAATTGAAGAGTTGTTCCTGATTTTTCATTATTCTTTTTAAATAAAGAGTAAGTGTAGATATAGTGTACATACAGGTTGACATTTTGATTCATTCAAAATGGTCACATCCCTTTGGTTTTGGATGTTCCAGAGACTAAAATTTAATACCACTCATAACACAGTATTTTTAGTAAAAAGAATTAAAGAGCAATGAAAAATCAGAGGCAAGATGGCTCAGAGAGCCTTATAATCTCTAAATATACACACATTTATAACCTGCATTTATTTTCTAAAGAAACAAATTTTAAGTAATGCTAATTTAACCAATGGAGAAAAAACTTCTATCAAAATATACAATTTCCATTACAGACTAGAAGGCTAATATTAAAAAAATAGTTGTAAGCCAAAAAGTTTGCTTATATGGATGACAGGCATCGTCTCCTTGAAGCACAAAGCATCAAATAAGGTTTTATAAAAGATCAATCTGTGACGTTCTTCATCTTTAAGTTCTTGATAAATTCATAAAGTTTGAGTCTCAATTTCCAGAAAGAGAGGAACCAAATAATTCAGAATCTCAAGTGGGATTTATGCTTTACCATGTACCTGAAAAAAAAAATATGATGGTAGGTTATAATGACTACAGGAATTTCAGAATTTTTAGAATAACGCATGTAAAAATAAGTTGACATTTCTTAAATCAACAGAATAAAATGCTGTTTTCTAGAAAACTGAAAATATAAGGACTTCTGGAATAAGCTAGAAATAACACTCCTCTTAAGTAATATAATCTAAAAGCTTCTAGCTAAAATAATATATATTTTTCACATCTACTGGGAGAGACTTACACCAAGATGTAACAGATTTTAAGGAGCACACCTCAAAGAGAATGGATTCAGTGGTACTTACTGTGAATATACGCTGTTCTTAAATCTGCCAATTACAAAACTGTTATTAATGTAAAGGGTTTTATCAACATTATACTAGTAATTAAAATAAATTTTAAAATTTCATTTCTTTTCATGAACTATGTATAACACAATTGAATCCAGAATCAGAGATCTTTCAGTACTTGCAGAAACATAGGGCCCTTAATCCAAAGTTTCTTGGATAGAAAATAAGGTTCAAAAAGGTCACACAGTTTATTAGAGATTACAAAACCAAGACTAAAGTCTAAGTCTTCTGACTCAATTTAGCGTTCCCTCTATCAGGCTACTAAACTCTCCACCTCTTTCTAAAGTAATTACACAATAAAATTTTGTGATTTACTGAAGATAAGCATCAAATTAATGTTTAAAGAAGGAAATTAGGGAATAAGATTCACAACTTTATGGAACTTAAAATTTAACTGAGGAGACAGAAAAATTACAATAAACCACAGATAAACACATTTTAGAATACTAATTACCTGTCCAATGTTTCCCAAAATCGTAAGAACACTGGTCTATCCAAATGACGTTTGTGGTAGCTGAGTTCTAATACTGTTACATCCCATTTCTGAACATTCGGGTCCAGACGAACTTCATCATACTTCAGATGGAAGGCTTTAACTACAGTGGGGGTGGAAAGAAGTAAGAATTTTTTACTCAAAATATAAACAAAATTATAAAAACATTTTACCGGAAATTTTTTAAAAATCCAAATCCAGTTAATATCTGGAATGAATTCAAGACATTAATCTGAAACCTAAAAAAAAAAAAAAAAAAAAAGGAAAAAGCTTCTTCCACCAACTGAAGCCATAGTACAACCAAAGTGATTTTTAAAAAATATTATATTTAAAAATATTCAGGGTTTATACATGCCAGGCACTGGAGACTAAAATGAGGAATAAGGTAAGATAATATGCATATGGTCCAGTGAAGGACAATAAGAAAGACTGTAAGGATACTACACTATTACAGAAACCCAAGAGTGCAACCATAACTTGCAGATATTGTGGGTTCAGTTCCAGACCACTGCAATAAAGTGAATATCATAATAAAGTGAGTTACACATATTTCCTGGTATCTCATTGCATATAAAAGTTACATTAACACTATGTCATAGGCTATATTCAGTGTGGAATAGCATTATGTCTGAAAAACAATGTATATGCCTTAATTAAAACATACTTTGTTGCTAAAAAATGCTGACAATCATCTGAGCCTTCAGCAAGTCCTAATTGTTTTTGCTGGTGTAGGATTATGCCTCAATGTTGATGGCTGCTGACTGAATAGGGTGTGGTCTTTGATGAAGGTTAGGGTGGCTGAGCAATTTCTGAAAATAAGACAATAATGAAGTTTGTGGCACTGACTGACTTTACCTTTCACAAAAGATTTCTCTGCAGTATGTGATAATATTTGACCACATTTTACTTATAGAACTTCCTTAAACTGGACTCAATTCTCTCAAACCCTGCCTCTTTACTACATTTATGTCACGTTCGAAATACTCGGTTGTCATTTCAACAATGTTTACAGCATCTTCACCAAAGTGCTCACTGGAGTGAATTCCATCTCAAAAAACCACTTTCTTTGCTTATCTGTAAGAAAGAAAGAACTCATCCATTCAAGTTCCAGCATGAGAGTGCAGCAATTCAGTCACATCTTCAGGCTCCACTTCTATTGCTAGTTCCCTTGCTATTTCCACACCCTATCTTTGGTTATTTCCTCTACTGAAGTCTTGAACCCCTCAAAGTCATCCATGAACCATGAAGGTAGGAATCAACTTCTCCTAAACTTCTGGTAATGCCAGTATTTTGACCTTCTCCTATTAATCACAAATGCTCTTAATGGCATCTAAAATGGTAAATCTAGAAAAGTTTCAATTTACTTTTCCCTGATCCATCAGAAGAATCACTATCTATAGCAGCTACAGCCTTACAAATCTTATTTCTTAAATAAAAAAACTTGAAATGTCTAAATTACTCCTTGATCTATGGGCTAAAGAATAGATGTTGTGTTAGTAGTCGTGAAAACAAAATTCATCTCCTTGAACACGTTCATCAGAACTCTTGGGTGAGTAGGTACATTGCCAATCAGCAATAATATTTTGAAAGGAATCTTTATGAGCAGTAGGTCTCAACAGTGGGCTTAAAATATTCACTGAACGCTGCTGCAAACAGATGTGTTGTCATTCACGCTTTGCTGTCCCATTTCTAAAGCACAGGCAGAGTCAATTTAGCATAATTCTTAGTGGACCTAAAATATTTAGAATGGTAAGCAACCACTGGTTGCAACTCAAATTCCCCAGCTGTGTTAGCCCCTAACAAGACAGTCAGTCTGTTCTTTGAAGTCTTGAGGCCGAGCACAGACTTCTCTGGTACATATTAAGTACACGAGATGGGATCTTCTTCCAATAAAAGGCCATTTCATCTACTATGAAAATGTGTTGTTTAGTGTAGCCACCTTCATTAATAATATTCGCCGTCTCTTCTGAATAACTTGCTGCAGTTATTCAGAAGAGACGACGAATATTACTAATGTTATTCCATATCAGCACTTGCTGCTTCACCTTATACTTTTATGTTACGGAGATGGCTTACTTCCTTAAATACATGAACCATCCACTGCTACCTTCCAACTTTTCTTCTGCAGCATTCTGTCCTCTCTGAGACTTCATAGAACTGAAGAGCATTAGAGCATTGCTCAGGATTAGTCTTTGGCTTAGCAGAATATTATGGCTGGTTTAATCTGCTATTCATACCAATCAAGCTTTCCCCGCATCAGCAATAAGGCTGTTTTGGTTTCTTACTATTTGTGTGTGGACTTAAGTAGCACTTTAATTTCCCTGAAGTAGTTTTCCTTTGAATTCACAACTTAGCTAATTGTTTGCTATAACAGGCCTAGCTTTCGGCCTATCTCAGCTTTTGACATGTCTTCCTTACTAAGTTTAATCATGTCTGACTTTTGGTTAAAAATGAGACATGTGCAACTCTTCCTTTCACTTGAACACTTGGAGGCCACTGTAGGGTTATTAATTGGCTTAATTTCAATACTGCTGTAACTCAGGAAAAAGAGAGACCTGAAGAGAGAGAGATGAGGGACTGACTGGTCAGTGGGGCAGTCAGAACAACAGTTCTCAATTTAAGTTTACCATCTTAATGTAGGTGTGGTCTGTGGTATCCAAAACAATTTTAATAGCAACATCAAAGATGACTAGTCCCACATCACCACTGACAGATATAAAATTAATGACAGTATGAAATAATGTAAAAACACCAATACATAAGAAAGAGACGGAAGTGAGCAAACACTGTTGGAGAAATGGTGCCAAAAGACTTGATCAACACAGGTGCTGCCACAAACCAATTAAGAAAAAAAAAATCTGCAAAGCATGATAAAACAAAGCACGGTAAAACAAACCATGCCTTGTACCTTACACACACACAATAAGTTCAGTCAGAAAAAGCTTGCAAAGGCACTGATGTCTAAGCTAAGATTTAACGGCCAAGTAAGAATTAAGCCAGCACAGAACAAAAGTGACCTTGTGAATAAGATGATCAAAGAGAAAATGAATTAGTCTAGAAACTAGAGAAATTTAATAGAACTACATAGTGCAAAATAATATAGGGAAGGGATATATATACCTAGAAGTTCTGAACAATATTACGCTTGTAGGCCATATTAAGTTTTTATAATATTTAGGTGGCATGGAGAATCAATGCAAAGTATTTAGCAGAGAATAATGATAGTTTATTAAGCTAGAAGATAGAGAAGTTTCTTCAATAGAACAGAAGGTACGTGGGTGGCAAGAAATAAGTGGGGAATGAAAACTAACAAAATTTGGTAAGAAATGATGAAGAAAAAAACTGCTAGGAATTTTGGTGGTGTTTTTGGTAGCTACTATAAATGGGATTGCCTTCTTGATTTTTCAGCCAGTTCACTGTTCATGTACCATAATGCTAGTGGTTTTTGTATGATGATTTTGTATCCTGCAACGTACTTAATTCATTTACCAGTTTTAAGAGTTTTTTGGTGAAGTCTTCAGGTTTTTCTAAATCTAAGATCATGGCATCTGCAAACAAGAATAATTTAACTTCCACTGGGGAAAAGACAGTCTTCAATAAATGATGCAGGGAAAACTGTGTATCTATATACAGAAGAATGAAACTAGATTGCTATCTCTCATCTCATGCAAAATCAACTCAAGATCTACATGTAAGACCCCAAATTATAAAATGACTAGAAGAAAAGATAGAGGAAACACTTCAGAACACTGGTGTGAGAAAAGGCTTTATGAATAAAAGCACTGGCAACAAAGGCAAAAACAAACAAACAAAATATATCAAACTAAAAAGCTTCTGCACAGTAAAAGAAACAACAGAGTGAAAAGACAATCTAAAGAATGGGAGAAAATATTTGCAAACTACTTAACTGACAATGGATAAGTACCCAGAATATACAAGAAACTTAGAAATTTCAACAGCATAAAAGCAATCAGATTTTATAATGTGCAAATAATCTGAACAGACATTTCTCAAAAGATGACATAAAAACAGTCAACAAATGTATGAAAGTATGCTCAATGTCAGGAATCATCAGGGAAATGCAAATCAGAACCACAAAGAGGTATCATCTCACTCCAGCTGGGATGGCTACTACAAAAAAGACAAAAAATAATAAGTGCTCCAGAGTATGTCAAGAAAGGGCAACTCCTATACATTGTTGGTGGGAATATAAACTAGTAGAGCCACTATGGAGAACAGTCTAGAGGTTCCTCAAAAAACTACCAAGAGGGCCGGGTGTGGTGGCTCATGCCTATAATCCCAGCACTCTAGGAGGCTGAGGCGGGCGGATCATGAGGTCAAGAGATTAACACCATCCTGGCCAACATGGTAAAACCCCATCTCTAATAAAAATACAAAAAAAAAAGAAAAAAAAAAAATTAGCCAGGCGTGGTGGTGTGTGCCTGTTGTCCCAGCTACTCAGGAGGCTGAGGCAAGAGAATTGCCTGAAACTGGAAAACGGAAGTTGCAGTGAGCTGGGATTGCACCACTGCACTCCAGCCTGGCGATAGAGCGAGACTCTGTCTCAAAAAACAAACAAACAAAAAACACTACCAACAGAACTACCATATGATTCAGCCATCTCATTACTGGGCATTTATCCAAATGAAAGGAAATGAGAGGGATAACAGGGGGAGAAATAACAGATACAGGTGATGGGGAGGAAGGCAGCAAATCACACTGCCATGTGTGTACCTATGTAACAATCTTGCATGTTCTTGTACCCCCAAACCTAAAATGCAATAAAAAGTATATAAAAAAAAAGAAAGGAAATGAGCATAATGAAGAGACTTCTGCACTCCCATGTTTAATGCATTCTATTCACTGTACTATTCAAAACAGCAAAGATATGGAATCAACCTAAGTGTCCAAAAACAGATAAACGGATAAAAAATGTCGCGTATATGTACACAAAAATACTGTTTCAGCTATTAAAAAAATGAAAGCCTGTCATTTGTGGCAACATGGATGAAAATGGAGGACATTATGTTAAGTGAGCCAGAAACAGAAAGTTAAACATCTCAAGTTCTCACTTACATGTGGAAGTTAAAAAAGAGTTGATCTTATAGAAGTAAAAATGGAACAGAAACAGTGGCTGGGAAGAGTAGATGGGAGGGAGGAAGAGGGAGAGATTTGTTAAAGCATACAAAATTACAGATGAATAGAAGAAATAAGTCACTATAGGATGACTACAGTTAACAATAACATATAGTTTCAAATAGTTAGAAAGATACTGACTATTCCCAAACAAAAAATGATAAACATTTGAGATGACAGCTATGCTAATTACAATAATCTTATCACCATACATTATATATATCAAAACATCACTATGTACCCCATAAATATGTACAATTATATGGCAATTTAAAAAGTTAAACTAAAAAACTGTAATCAAAGACAAATCTAACATTTATTGTCTACTACATAACGTGCACCAAGGAGAGACACAGTGACCAAGACAATGTCTCCAGCCTGAGAAAGACTTTATATTCTAAGAGTCAACAGTTTAACACATAAATATACAATATTCAGAGAGTATAAATGCTACTGAAGAAAAATAAAGCAGGACATAATAAAGCAAAAAATAAATAAGGACATAATACATCTGTGGGAGGTTTCTGTCAACAGTATTGAGAGAAGGGTTCTCAAGGAGATTACCTAGAAGTAGATAATTGAAAAAACAAGTCGTGCAAAGATCTGGGAGAGGAAGATTTCAGGCAGAAGGAACAGCTGACACAAAGGTCCCAAGACGGAAGCAAGCACAGAATATCCTATGTTAAAGAATAATATTATTAAAAACGTTACACTTGCAATTTTTGTTTGTTTGAGACAGGATCTCACTATGTCGGCCAGGGCCTCAAACTCCTGGGCTCAAGTGACCCTCCTGGCCCAATCTCTCCAGCAACCGGGACTACAGGCGCACACCATCACAACCAGCTTCAGTTTACCCTTTTTGGTAGGCAATGGCCTAATACACATTCTCAGCTACAGTCTAAGAAATCTGAATTTTACTCCAAATTAGACAGTAAGCCACTGGAGAGTCTATAGGAAGAAGGTGAGATTGTCATTTTTAAAAGACAACTCTGGATTGTTGGGCAGGTGACAAATTCTAAAGCAAAACTTCCCACCTGGTGTGTACCAAAAACAGGTAACAGACAGGTTATAAAATAATGACTTACAATCTTTTTCTCTCCTTAATAATCCAGTTGATTGATCGCAGCTAGTTTACCATTATATCTGAAATCCCTTTATTATCAAGGGAGCTTTTGTTTTGCATGTGCACGTACAAATGTTAAGCTTTTTCCCCCCCAGTTTTTTACTTTTTCACTAGCATATGATCACGATCAGTATCATCACCTGGTATTAGGGGTTCTAAAGAGAAAACAATTGACTTTTAAAGTTTCTTTCTGATAGCTACTTTATGGATTGCTTGTTTCATATTGCTTGCTGGCATACTGGCTTTTGAACTGATCAAGATTCAATTCTTGATAAATATTTAAAATGAATAATTTGTGCCCAGAAAAATTAACTTATTTCTAATTTATTTGCTTTTATAAATAAAAGTATCTTCATCAGACATAAATTATTCATTTTGAATTAAACAAATTCATTAAAGGGGCTACATGTTATAGGGTTCAAAAAACTTTCAAAATAGTATTTATACGTATAAAATCAATTTGTCAATTAAAAACTTTTCAAAAACTCATGTATTTAATGTAAATTAACATTTTAATTCTTTCCATTCTGCTTACTACACGTGTTGCTTTTCTAACTTGTTCAATTATTTGCTATAAATCATTCTTCAGAATATGTATAAGTTATATTTTTTTAAATTATCAAACTGAAGCCATAAAGGTCTAGTCTTCTTTAATAATTTAACAGATTTCATCTTTATTGATATGTATTTTTCCATCAGAATAGACCACTTTTAAAGCTGCGATACTAGAGTCCAAAAAGTATAAATCATTAATTTTTAAAATATTTTGTCTTATGTGTGAAACTTTATATGTTTCTATTTGCATGAAGCAATGATGCCAAACAAACTTACGCCAATATATCATAAAAAAACTTTCTTAATTCAGAAAAATTATGAAAAAAATTTTAAGCCTCTGGAACTTAAAAACAGAAGACATAAAGTTCTTTTATAAGAAGCCAGTTTTATGGTGGCACAATGAATTACAATCGCAAAAACATTTCACACAACTCAGAACTGCCTGTTATTACAAACTTCATGAATGCTGCCAACATTTTTTGGGGGGGAAACAACACAGCAAAAGAGATAGAAAAGGTGCCCTTTTAAATAGTATTTAGTATACTGATGGCATGACAAATGATAAAGGAATAATACAGAAGATTATCAAATAAAAATATTTTTTCAATGATAGCTGGCAATAATTTGAAGAAATTTATCGTTAAAAATATCTTGAGAGGGGCTTCAAGATATCTAACTAGAGGCATCTGGCACCTGCCTCCTCCAGAAAGAAGAACCACAGTTCTGTAATCTACCAGGAGGGTAAAAGAAGCAAACAAAAAGAACCAAGTAGTGAGTAGATAATCACACTTTGAACAGATAATCTAAGAAAGTACACTGGAATCTAACAGATAAGTGAGAAGAAACACCTAAGGCAAGGAAAGAGAAGGGAAGCCAGGATGGACTCACCAGTGAGATAAGGGTGAGAGATCCCTAATGGTCCACATTCCCACCTCAGACTCCTAGCCAAGGGAGAGCCACACGACCCTCGGGGGTGCTGATACCAACACAGAAGGCTCCCTGGAGGTCACAAGATGCTCCAGAGAGGAAGCTCATGCTTGGGTCCTACATATCCCCTAAGCCCTAAGCAGCTGCAGCACAGCACCATTTTGAGGGCTCAGACCCCACCACACTACATCTTACGCTGGGGCCCAACAGACCCTAGGCTGGGAGGGGGGAAGCATCTGAGGACAACATTTCCCCTGCCCCCCGCAGCCAATCCGCAGACAATGATAAGACCTAAGTGCAAGCCACTGGCAGTGACCCCACAACCCCAACAGCCAGGTATTTAAAAACACCTTAAGGACGGATTCCCCAAATCACAGTCACCATGTGGCAGAAGCTCACCTGTCCCAGATGTTTGCCTACTGGCCGGTGCCACTAAAAACAACGCGGCCCCTTCCAGCAGCAGGCCCCAAGTGCTGGTAGCACTCTGCCAAGGCCCTGAAGAGCACCCCACCCCTGCCTGTGACCTGGAGGCCTGAGGACTGCTCAGCTTGGCTGGGCTCTGTCCCTCCCCGTCTGCCGGCCCAGCAGTGTCTGAGCACATATTTGGGGGCCTGAGGGTAGCCCTGCCACATCCTCCACAGTTGGCACATAAGCACTTCTCCCAGAGGCAGAAGATAGGCCCACCCATCCTGCCACTACCACCACAGCTGTTACTCACCTGCACACACTACCTGTGGGCCTGGGCACCGTCCTGTCCAGCCCATCAAAGCCACAATTGGTAACAGTGTGGACCTCTGGGGAGCCAGAGGGTTGCCCTTTCACTGCTACTGCCATTGCCCAGTACCCAGGAACCTGACCTGCTCACCCTCCAGGCTAGCCACTGCCACTGCTGGCACCCAAGATGATGCCTGGACCCACCAACACAGGTGCCAGCATACGCGGCCTTGGGACTCAAAGAGAGGCAGGCTCAGCTCACTGTTGCCACTACTGGGGTCTGAGGACTAGCCCACCTGATGTCACTGTCCCCAGCAAAACTTCACCACAGCCTTCACTAACAACCATACCCTTAGGCCACTGAGGAAACCACAGACACCACTGATGCTGTTTATAGGTAAAGAAATTATATGGCCAATACCAAGAATCAAAGCCAAAGTGCCCCATCCAATCAAAATCATAGGTACATCCTCAGTAAATGTCCTTCCCTAAAAAAGCAAATTCAAAAAACCGGAAGAAGCAATGTTTACACCAGATATGCAGATAACAACACAGGACACAAGAAAACAGAAAAAGTAAGAAATTATGATACGACCTTCCCCCAAAAAAAAACAGCTCCCAATGAAAAATAAACTTACAAAATATCAGAAAAAGAATTCAAAATAATCATATCACAGAAACTGAGTGGGATACAAGAGAACACAAAAAACACTGAAGACTGCTTCAGAACACTGGTCAAGGCAAGGACTTTACAGCTAAGATCTCAAAAGCACAGGCAACAAAAATAGACGGATGGGATTATATTAAAGTAAAAAGTTTCTGTACAGCAATGGAAACAATGAACAGAGTGAAGAACAACGTGTTGAATGGGAGAGCATATTTGCAAACAATCCATCCAACAAGGGACTAATATCCAGAATATGCAAGAAACTCAACAATTAAAATAAAATCCCATTAAAAAGTAGGCAAAGGACACAAACAGACATTTCTCAAAAGATGACATACAAAAATAAATGGCCAAGAAATACATGAAAAACATGCTCAACATCACTAACCATCAGGGAAGGGCAAATCAAAACCACAATGAGATACCATCTTACCCCAACTAGAATGGCTACTACTAAAAAGACAAAATAACAGATGCTGGCAAAGATGCAGAGAAAAGGGAATTCCTACACTGCTGGTGGGAATATAAGTTAGTAGAGACACTATGGCAAACAGTATGAATATTTCTCAAAAATAAAAACAGAACTACTGGATGATCCAGCAGTTCAGGGGTACATGTGCAGGATTTTGACACAATTAAACGTGCACCATGATGAACAGCTGCACAAAGGAATAAATTCCAATGTTTAAAAGCAGAGTAGGAGACTACAGTTAACAATAACGTATTTTTTATTTTATTTTATTTTATTTTATTTATTTATTTATGTATTTTTTGAGACGGAGTTTCGCTCTTATTGCCCAGGCTGGAGTGCAATGGCATGATCTCAGCTCAGTACAACCTCCGCCTCCCGGGTTCAAGCGATACTCCTGACTTAGCCTCCTGAGTAGCTGGATTACAGGCACCCGCCACCACGTCTGGCTAATTTTTGTACTTTTAGTAGAGATGGGGTTTCTTCATGTTGGTCAGGCTGGTCTCAAACTCCCAACCTCAGGTGATCCGCCCGTCTCGGCCTCCCAAAGTGCTGGGATTACAGTCATGAGCCACCATGCCTGGCCAACAATAATGTATTATATATTTCTAAATAGCTAGAAAGGATGACTTGAGATGTTCCCAAAACACAGAAATAACAAATACTCAAGGTGAGACATACCCTAAATACTCTGACTTGATCATTATACATTCTATCCATGTAACAAAGTATCACATGTACAACATAAACATGTACAAATATTATGTATCAATAAAAATATTTTTTAAATGTCAAACCAAGGAATAAATATAGCCACCTCAAGTATAACATATTTAAAATATATCCAGATATCAGCTTAAACGTCTCACTCTAAATTTATAAAGATTATACTTGACAATTTTATGTAATTCAATACTTAATATCTTCTCTCAAATGATATATTTAACAATAATTATGCCATTAAGAAAATACAATACAGTTTTCTATCAAGGCCCATAGAGATGCTCCCAAATACCCTCAGTTCCCCTACGCTATATAGTGTATTCTGAAATACTCTCAGTTTCCCTACGCTATATACAGTGTATTCTGATGGAGAAAACGACCAGAAGCCACGAGAGGGAAAGCAAGAAGACCAACTAAGAGCTAAGAGCTAATATACTCCCAAGTTTCTGGCTTAGGCAACTTCCTGAAAAGGACTAACAGATAATAAGAAATAGTTTGAAGAATATGGAAGAGAGTAAAACAATCAAATTTACATTTGGAAAAGGTTGAGTTTGACACACCAATGAGATATCACAGAGAAGTTATCTGATAGTGAGTGGGGTATACAGGTCCAGAATATCAAGCTAGAGACATAATTTTTAGAATAAGGGAATATAAATGGTAATGGAAAGCTATGAGACCTTCTTGAGACGGTATTTAGAATTATGGGAGAAAAGAAATAAGGACATAAACATACACATTTCATCCTTGAACAACACAGGTTCCAATGAGTGGGTCCATTGATACATGGATTTTCTTCTGCCTCTGCCACCTGGGACAGCAAGACTAACCCTTCCTCCTCCTCAGCCTACTCAATGTGAAGACAGTGAAGATGAAGACATTTATGATAACCCAATTCCACTTAATGAACAGTAAATATATTTTATCATTTTCTCTTTTCTAGCTTACTTTATCGTGTAAATATAGTATACAACACTAACATGCAAAATATGTGTTAATCGACTGGTTATGTTATCAGTTAAGGCGTCCAGTCAATAGTAGGCGATTAGAATGTATATTTTGGAGGAGTCAAAAGTTATATGGGAGTTTTCAACTGCATGACTGTTAAGGGTCCATTGCAGTTGCTAATCAGAGAAAAGTAGCAAGGAACTCTGAGACAAGGTGTAGCAGGTACTTGGAAAGTAACTTAAAAAGGAGTAAAGGAGTCAACAGAATCAAATTCTGATAAGTTAAAATTTGAGTCACTGGCGACTTTAGAAAAAATAGTTTTAGTACAGAGCAAGAGCCAGACTACGGGGGATTTGAACAGAAAATGAGTTGGTAGAGACAATTCTAAAGTGTAGCTATAAAAAGAAAAAGCAGCAGCTAGGGGAAAGAGTGAGATTAAGGTAAGGGTTTTGTTTTGTCGTTTAAGATGGAAGGGGGAAGAGTATTCTTAAACACTGAGAGAGAAGTCAGTGAAGGAATACGTGAAACAGAAAGAATAGCTAATGAAAGTAAATCACTGATGACTGTTAAAATTCTCTAAATTCTTATCTAAATTTCAAAAGACTAACAATTTGAACAAAATAATAAAAAACGTTTTTATATTCTTAATGAATTTCATACATTTATATCTTGAAGACACGCTAATCATTTTGTTGAAATATTACTCAACAATGCAAGCAAGTAGGTGAAACAATTCACACTGACATTTTACTTTGATTCCAATTCCCATTCTTCTTATTTAACTTTCTATTTACCAACTCTGTGCATTACTCAAGTTTCAGAAATAACATAAAAAGCTATCATAATGTAATACTAGAATTCTTTTTTTTTTTTAATGAATGAAGGTAATAGAAGAACAAATGACTAAAACTTTCAAGGTTGGGTACTTTCTATGGAAAAATGATGGTACCACTAATGAAAACTGGGGCTGCTAAAAACAAAGGATATTTCACAAGATTGTTCATAGTACAATCAACATTCATAATAACTAAAGTTGTCACTTCTTTTTTTTTTTGACACAGAGTCTTGCTCTGTCGCCAGGCTGGAGTGCACTGAGTGGTGCAATCTCGGCTCACTGCAACCTCCGCCTCCTGGGTTCAAGCAACTCTTCCACCTCAGCCTCCCAAGTAGCTGGGACCACAGGCACGTGCCACCACGCCCGGCCAATTTTTGTGTTTTTAGTAGTGACGGGGTTTCACCATGTTGGCCAGGATGGTCTTGATCTCCTGACCTCATGATCTGTCCACCTCAGCCTCCCAAAGTGCTGGAATTACAGGCATGAGCCACCACGCCCGGCCTAAAAGTTGTCACTTCTAATAAACATAGTAGTGACGGGGTTTCACCATGTTGGCCAGGATGGTCTTGATCTCCTGACCTCATGATCTGTCCACCTCAGCCTCCCAAAGTGCTGGAATTACAGGCATGAGCCACCACGCCCGGCCTAAAAGTTGTCACTTCTAATAAACATATTTGTTTCATGAAAATGACATTTTAAAATTAATTTTACTTATGTTACTAATTTAATTGAATACTCTAATTAATTAAATAATTGTTGGAATACCCCTTCCAGCAAATAAACAGGTGAAATTAATCTTTTGTTGTATCAATTTATGTTAATATGTTTACTAAATATTAAACATGCATGAAATAATTCATTCAGCAGATATTTGTTGAAAGCCTCTCTATGTCAGGCACTCTTCTGTGCTGAGGACTCAAAGGTAAATAAGGCAGAGGAGGGCTCTCCCATCATGAAACTTGCATTCCGGCTACGGAACACTTAGAATAAAAGTGTAACAATTAGAAAATGTCTAGGAATGGTAAATGCTATCAAGAAAATAAAAAAGCTTAAAGAGCAAATGGGAGATGGTGATAGTTATTTGAAAGAAGAAAGTCAGAGACAGATTCTCCAAAGAGAAAACACTTGAGCAGAGTTCTGAATGAAGAGAAAAAGTCAATCAACTTACAATCATTTCAGATGAAAGGAAGAGCTGGTAAATGTCATTATGGCACTTTAATTTACACATTTCTGTTCATCAAAAGCCAACCCATTTAAAACTGGCATTAATTTTAATCAAAATGTATGGACATGCAACAGTATTAATGATTTTTAAGTGATCTAAAAATAATTATTGATGTTGTGGATAGGCAATATTCACTTTCAGATATAACTACACAGAAAGTATTAATGCACAAAACTTTTAAAAATACATCACAGGTGCTTAAATATTAACATAATATATATTATTTAACAGCAATCCTTTGATGTACATATGCACAGAACTATATGACTCTCTTAAACAAAGTGAGAACATTCAGTAACAAAGAGAATCTTACTTTTAGCAAATATATCAACTGGTGATCCATCAGGCAAAAGCCATGGCCAACCTTTGAACTGCCATGCAGGACCTTGCACAAAAACGGCTACAACGCGGTCCCTACAAGCAGAAAAGGGTATGTGGGGAGGAAGGGGACAGACGGAGATTATCTCAGACTTGAGCTTTAGTTACCATAAATCACTCAGACAACAGTCCCATGATCGTTCATGTGATAGAGTCTTATCAATCCTTCTATGAGGCAAATACAGTAAGTACTTACCAACTTTTCAACATGATATTGTCATTAGAGTGTATTAATGACTGTTATACTTCCCATGCATCTGGTTTTTACACCTAAGTCTTTTAAACATAATGGCAGGAGCAATACTTGCATGTAATCCTGTTTGCCTTTTCTGTTCCCTTCTGTTAATTAGAGCAGGGGCCCACTATTCCAACGTAATAGGGAATAATGGTTGATAACTATTAATCAAAAATTTGATTGAAAAATCATTTAAAATTTAAACACATCTTAAATATTTTACTTTAAAAACATTACATTATAGGAACTCATCAACCATTTTATGAGGCCCCAGGGTCTTATCTGAGTTCTTGTGATTACTTGGGAAGTAATCTGAGTATAGAAATCATTTAGACTTTTACAATTTTTGCAACTGTTTTACAACTGTTTCATTCACCCCAAATTTGTAAGTATTTTTTAAAGTGATTTTGTTTCCAACCAATCAACCTAGTTTTCCCAGAAAGAACAAACTTCTTTGTAGGCCCTCAAATTTCATTATTTTATAAAATATTTGATTAAATTGAGAAAATATAAGTAGTACTGCCACAAACAGTTAAAGCCAGTAACTAAAGGGGTGGGAACAAAACAACAACAATAATGGTTAACATTAGTAACATTTACTATGAACATTTACTATGTGTCAAGTGCCATCTTAAAGACTTTATGGATTACTTATTATGTTAACACATTTAATCTTCAAAACAATCCAGTGACCTCGCTGGATACTATTAGAATCCTCTGTACAAATGAAGAAACAAGTGCGTGGGCATATTGGAGAACAGAATCGTGGAAAGTAGAAGTAGAGAGGGGAGTAAGGGAAGGAGGAGAATAAATTATTATGCTGGGCACTGGGTGAGCTACTGCTCCTATTTGAGGGCAGATAAATCACGAGAATAGCCATCCCAGTATTACTATGAAAACAGTCTTGACCTTGCAACTCCGTGAAAGGGTCTTAGGAACGTCCTGAGGTCTGCAGACCACACATTGGTAACCATAGCATTAATGAAGACCGCAGACACAAAACATTAAACCAGGGTTACCTTCTATTCAAGGAGAAGACCTACAACAACTATTAAAAACTGCAAGCTTAAAATTTGTTACCTGCTCAAAATCTCTGAGGCTAAAATTAAATGTTAAGTAAAAAAATTTCTCCTTTCATGGGACACATGCCTCAAACTATCAAAATCATCTTTGGCAATGCAGAATCCACTATTAAATAATCCTTCAATTTTATGATGTAACTTAAAACAGTTGAAAGCCCAAGGTGCTTGCCAAAGCAAAGGGAATTTGCTGGACAGAGGTCACCTATATTCTACTGGGTCTCATCGGATCAGCATGCAACCAGGATAACAAAAATGTTACTCCCCATGAATTCTTCAAAGGACAATTAAAGGAAAATAAAGGAGTAGGGAAAATGCTGGAGGCTTCAATGGCTGGAGACCCTAACTAATACACACAAGCAGTATTTTACAGCATAGTGATGACATGTGTATACACTGAATTATTTCTGCAAATAACTGCAAACATAAAACACAAATGATATAACTTTCTTACCTGGTTTTAAGCTTGATATCTAAAATTCTCATCTTACTCACTTTCTGTATCACTCAAAGTATCTATTAGGTGCCGGGGAAGAATTATAACTTAAAAACTCTTTATTCTTTAAAAATTTTTTAATATTAATATTCTCAGTGCCTTGACTTCCTAACACCTGAATTCACAAGTACTTCAAAGGTAAATTCATCTAATGTGTCATGCATGTGTTGCATTTTCTGTATCACAGATATATACTCAACTTCTACTCCAGTTTACAGAAATAAGGTAATTTGTGTGTCTAAATTTAGAGGCACTTTATATTATAAACAGCTTACTATTTTGTTAAAGAACATTGTAATGCAATAAAAGGGTTAAACCATGATAAAAGAGCTGTTCCTATTATTTTTATTAAATTATTCCCTTACAATAAAAGTATGTCTTCACTTATCATTTCTTACCAGAAAATGAGAATTCTCCAAACCAAAAATCTAAAACATAGGCTATCTTACAACATTAGTCTACAAGCTGATGCAGAATGAACATGTGGAAAGAATTTTTTATACTAGGTTTTCCAGAAGTTAGAATGTTTCTTCTTACAAGTAAAATCAAGTTTTCCTATCCAAAATATAAAGTTACTGAGGAATTACTACAATGTTAACATTATTAATGACCAAATTAACATATATTAACATAGTTTTCAAGGACAGTTTCTATTTAGAACCCATGATAAAATCTGATACTTGCTCACACAAGAAAAAAAACAACGATATACAGAAAACAAATGAATATTTTAAAAATACAGACTGCCAGGTGCAGTGGCTTGCGCCTGTAGTCCTAGCTTCTTGGGAGGCTGAGGCAGGAGGACTGATGGAGCTCAGGAGTTCAAGCTCTGCATGGGCAACATAAGACCCCATCTCTTAAAAAACATCATCATCATCAATGGCAATAACAACACTCGTTCTCTTGGGTGCAATGCCTGTAAAAGGAAATCTATAGACTATCTTACCAGTCTTGAGGCATAAGTTTAAGGGGCTGGTCTACGACTCTATAAGGTACTGTGACACTAATTGCAGTGCCCCCTGGTTGGATCTGGTCTTTTCTTCTTTGTATGAGCGTTTCATTTTCTCGTTGACAACCTTGTTTCTTCTTTTCATCTGATGGGACAAACCTTTGAAAAACCAGAGATGAGAAAAAGTCAAATGTATTCCATGTGATGAAAATGGAAAAATAAAACTCTATTTTGAAATAATTTTTTAAACATTAATAGTTATAAACTAGAGATTTTTGTTTTTAAATAAACCTGCTCTGCAAGTACAGATCATGAAGAGTATAGGTCTTTCCTTTGTACACCAAATAGAACTCAGGCTCACTCAGACTCTAAGTTGGTGTGTGTGTGTGTATGTGTATCAACACACAATTTATATTCATTCTACTAGCACTTGGCATTCTCCACATTAATCCTTAATTTCTCAAATTCTGTTAGAGGGAAACTTCATGATAAGAGAAACTTTATTAGAAATCAAAAGGTCACTTGAAGTGAAAAGGCTGCTGCGGCTAGCAGGCTTCTTTATGTGACTTAGCCTATCCAGGAGCTTCACAAAACACTTAAAAAAAAAAGAAAAGAAACATTTTATGCTTCAGCAAAATTACAAAAACACCATCAAACTTCAGAGAGCTTTGAAAATTTTAAAGTATGAAAATTAAATCAGTGTATGATGATAATCTATTTTAGGAAATACTGCGATTATTATCAACTAGTGGCATTTATCAACTTATGTGGATCAATTCTCAAGACAGATATTCTTAAAAGTAACAATCTGGACAGCTGTTGCCACCTCTAAAATTTGCTAATGTTCACAAAGTATTTTACGAGTCTTATTTTCTAAATAATACACATAATCCTAACAGTCCAATAACATATTTTATTAGCTATGATCTAGTCTTTCCAATAAAATGGAGGGAATACAATCAATGTATGAGGGTGGCATTCTGCTTCTAAAGCTTAAGAGAGATGAAAGGACCAAAAAACACAGGAGAACTTGCACTAATTAGAGTTCTCTGAAAAACTTCAATTCCACATATTGGATTCATCAGAAAGTGATGTCAATTTTATTGTCTAGAAAATTTTTAGTTCATGGTGATAATGATGACATTGAACTTTGTTTCTGAGCTGATTGTTCTCACATCCATTTTACATTCGATTAAAAAGTTAGATTTCTGTATCGTTTAAATTTCCCCCAGATAATAATTTGCTTCCTACGGCATTTGGTTTATTTATTAATCAAGCTCACTCAGAAAATGCCAAAGACAGTACTAACACTTTGGTTAATGAAACACATTATTTAAATTTTTTAATAGGAGTACATTATTTGAAACTGTGTGCTAATAAAAAGCCACAACAAGCAAGCAGCCAAAAAAATAAATAAATAAATTTTTTTTTTAGAAAGCCACAACAAAAAATGTTTTAAGTGAATAGTACGTGCAATACATTGTGCTATAACTTTCACAATATTCATAGTTGTACAAAACACAGTCCCTGCCCTCTTGAACTTATGTTCCACACACACAGAACAAAGGGATTCTACTGCCAAGAGAAATGCTTTGCTTTATCTCAATCTGTAACTACATGGGATTTAAAATGTTTAAATTGTTAAATATAAGACTGCATCTCCCTCTTTTCTGGCTTCTGAAATTTTAACATGGTATTAAAGTATAAATTTACTTGTACAAAATTACTTATAAACTTTAATAATATGAATAGAATATAAAATACCTAAAAATGAGTGATTAAAATACCAAACTAACAAAAAGTCTATGATAGACCTATTTCAACTTTTGATGCCTAAGAAGTAAGTTATACAGCCTCTACATGTCTACACATCAGTTGATGTTTTATAAAAGTTCAGAATCATTAACATGGTTTTTATAATTAACCACCATCCTAGAATTTTTAGATGCTCTAGCATGATAATTTCTGATTATATCTAGGTATTTTCTCAGAATTGCAGTCACTTCTATTAACAGTTAAAAAAGAAAAAGAAAAAAAAAAAGAAGCTTTATTTCAAAATGCTTGTCAGCAAGGGTCTCATTTGATCACATAAAGATAGATCTTATGACCTCTTTCCCTAAAGTTAAGTCTGCTAAGAAGACTGGTATTCCACAGAGTCAATATAAGTTTTACCTGTTCACCCTACTGCAATTCATCAAATCTAAGACACCAATGATTGTGAGATACACCATTATATTGAACCACTATGACAGAAAAAAAATATTGCCAATTAAACTATGTATTCTACATAAATCAGTCATCATCCCTCCAGAAAACTGGTTATTTCTTCTGGCTTCAGCTGCACTGGTGGATGTGTGTGATGGTCAATTGTTTCATATGTATCTCAGGCAAAATAGCTTCATCTACCATTGCCATCTTCCCTTTTTAGGTTCCATAAAGCACCTGGTTGTTGCTTTATAAAATATATATATGTATATGGAATTACAGCCAGGCATGGTGGCTCACGCCTGTAATCCCAACACTTTGGGAGACCAAGGTGGGTGGATCATTTGAGCTTAGGAGTTTGAGATCAGTCTGGCCAACATGGTGAAACCCTATCTACTAAATATACAAAAAATTAGCCGGGTGTGGTGGTGCATGCCTGTAATACTAGCTACTCTGAAGGCTGAGGCACGAGAATCACTTGAACCTGGGAGGCAGAGGTTGCAGTGAGCTGGGAATCAAGCCACTGCCCTCCAGTCTGGGTGACAGAGTGAGACTCTGCCTCAGGAAAAAAAAAAAAAAAGGAACAGGAAAGTCATTCTTCTAATGCAGAAGAATTCAAATATCAAATTTACACTCCACCACTTCATTTCAGTGTATCTTGAATATACAACATTTTAATTGGCATAAAATTTATATACAGTGAAATGTGCAAATAGATAAGTTTTGATAAACGTATACTGAGTATAAGCACCATTCCAATCAAGATAAAGAACATCTGCATCAACCAGAAAGTTTCCACATATACCTTTCAGTTAAATGCCATTCTCCTTCCCAAAAGGCAACCACTGTTCTGCTTTCCATTAGTTTTGCCTGTTTGGGGAATTCATATACACACTCTCATAATACCAGATGTATTATTTTGTACCTGGCTTCCTTCATTCAATGTAATGTTTCTGATCAGTTATCAGTTCATTCTTTTTTATTGCTAAGTAGAATTCCATTATAAGAAAATATTCTCCTGCTGTGGACATTTGGATGTGTCTTAGTACGTACAGGGCACAAAAGTAGAAACAGCATAGACTGACTGAGATGGCTTGTAAACAACAGAAATTTCTTTATCATTGTTCTGAAGGTTAGAAAGTCAAGATAAAGATATTGGCACATCTAGTGTCTAGAGAGGTCCCACTTCCTGGTTTGTAGACAGTATTTCTGCTGTGTCCTCATATGGAAGAAGGAGCAAGGAAGCTGTCTGGGATCACTTTCATAAGGGCGCTTATCCTATTTGTGAGGACAGAACCCTCATGACCTAATTAATTCCCAAATACCCTGGCATTAGTGACTAAGTTTCAACATACAAATTTTGTGGGAAATAAGTGTTCAGTCTATAGCAGGGTAGTTTCAAAGTCTGGGTTATAACATTTATATAAATATTCTTATATAAGTGCTTTTATGAACACATGCTTTCATTTCTCTTATATAAATACCTTTGAGTGAATTATGGGGTATGTGTTAACTTTATGAGAAACTGCCAGGAAGTATTCCAAAGCAGTTAAACCATTTTATACTTTTACCAAAAATGTATGAGAGTTCTAGTCTTCTGAATTTTAGTCTTTCTAATGGGTATGTGAAATAGTATCTCAACATCATTTTCATTTTTACTTCCTCAATGACTGATGATACTAAGAATTTTTTTCATGTGCTTATTGGCCATTTGTATACCTTCTTTTGTGGAGTGTCAACATCTCTTATTTTTTTAATTGGATTTTTAAAAATATTGACAGACAGGATTCTAGATACAAATCTTTTGTTAGAAATGTGCAATAAAAAGATTTCCCCCCAGCATGTGCCTGGTCTTTTCATTTTCTCAGTGGTGTCTTTTGATGAACGGAAGTTTTAAAATTTCTTTCTTTTATGGTTCACCCTTTTAAAAAAAACACACTATTTCAGGGTCACAAAAACATCCTATTATGCTTTATTCTGGAAGCCTTAAAGTTTTAGCTTTTAAGTTTGTGTGTATAATCTATCTTAAATAAATGTCCTGTGTATGGTGTTAGGTAATGGTTGAGAGTCATTCCTCTCCACTCATATATTTATCCAATTGTTCCAGTACTATTTGTTGATAAGGCATCCGATTCTCAATTGAATTGCACTGACGTCTTTGTCAAAATAGTATAGGCCCACTTATGCAATCTCCATTATTTTCATTCATCTATCTGTCTATCTTTATATCATTAGTGCAATGTGTGGATTACTGCAGCTTGATACTAAGTCTTGAAATCAGGTAGTATACGTCCTCCCTCTTTGTTCCTCCGTAATAACTGTTTCATTGTTAAATCATACTGCCTCTTTTTTGAAGACATTTTGCATTACACTTAAATTCAACATATATAGTGCCATCTATGCACATATCTCACAGAACTGATAAAACTATGAACTGCCATCACTGTTTTGTGCATGTGCCAGTAATAAAAACTATGTCAGGACTGCCACCTAGCCACAGCAACTCTTAAGATAACATCAATTATATAACATCTCACAATTGCAGAGATATTAAATCATGAAAAATAACTGTCTAAAGTATGTAATATTCTAGACCTAATTAAACTGAACAAAGAATGTGACCAAAGTGCTACATATTACATTATCAGTTTAGCTACACTAGGTCAACTGTCAATGTATCCTGTTCTATTACAACTCCACTCTCAGCTTAGAAGCATCAGCTAATGGCAGCAATGAACAGATGGAATACAATTTAGGATGCTAAGGAGGGTAAAATTTAAGCCTATCGAGTACTACCCAGACTTAAGCCTTAAATGACAAACAACAGTACTTTATTTCTATGCCTCCTCTTGCACAGGAAGTTTGAACAAATTGGTTCTGGTCTATCAATATATAATAACACAGTTGTCTATAAGGTAGCATTCAAAAGGTAAAAATGCACCTGAGATTCAAATATGATGAATGTTGTAATTTTCATTTCCTAGGCTATAAAACTTAAAATATGTCTCTGTTTATATTTAGGCATTTACTTAATTCTAAATTTAAGCCATATGTATTTCACTATGAACTTATCTTCTTCATTCAAAGTACAATTCAATTTTCTACAATTTTACAGTGAGCTTTTTTTATTGATATCATGGTAATCTACAAAGTCTCTCATATCCCTACTAGACTTCAGGTTTCTATTTTTGTCTTTTCTTTCTCCCTTTTTTTAAACAAGGCCTTGTTATTGTGCCTAGGCTGGTCTCAAACTTTGAACTCCTGGACTCAAGCAATCCTCCCATGTCAACCTCCCGAAGTGCTGAGATTACAGGCATGAGGTACCATGGGAGACCTAGACTTCAGGTTCCTGCAGACAGAGCCAATGGTTCAGCTACACGGCACTCTCATCAGCTAGCGTGCTGCTTTACACATAGCACTCGAATCAGAGCACAGCTAAATGAAACAGAAACAAAAAGAAATACAAAAGGTAATAAAACAAAAAGCTGGTTCTTTGAAAAGATAAATAAAATTGACAAACCATTAGCAAGATTAACCAAGGAAAGAAGAAAGAAAATCCAAATGAGCTCAACTAGAAACAAAACCAGAGATATTACAACTGACATCACAGAAATACAAAAGATCATTCAAGGCTACTATGTACACCTTTACATGTGTAAACTAGAAAACCTAGAAGAGATGGATAAATTCCTGGAAAGATACAACCCTCCTAGCTTAAATCAGAAAGAATTAGATATCCTGAACAGACCGATAACAAGCAGCAAGACTGAAATGGCAACTTAAAAATTACCAACCAAAACAGTCCAGGACCAGAAGGATTCACAGCTGAATTCTACTAGATATTCAAAAAAGAATTGGTACCAATCCTTCTAACACTATTCCACAAGATAGAGAAAGAGAATCCTCCCTAAATCAGTCTATGAAGCCTGTAATACCCTAATACCAAAACCAGGAAAGGACATAACCAAAAAAGAAAACTACAACCCAATATCCCTGATGAACACAGATGCAAAAATCCTTAACAAAATACAGCTAACCAAATCCAACAACGTATCAAAAAGATAATCCACCATGATCAAGTGGGTTTCATGCCAGGGATGCAGGGATGGTTTAACATACACAAGTCAATAACTGTGATATACCACATAAACAGAATTTAAAACAAAAATCACATGATCATCTCAACAGATGCAGAAAAAGCATTTGACAACATCCAGCATCGCTTTATGATTAAAACTCTCAGCAAAATTGGCATAGAAGGGGCATACCGCAATGTAATAAAAGCCATCTAGGACAAACCCACAGCTAACATAATTCTGAATGGGGAAAAGTTTAAAGCATTCTCTCTGAGAACCAGATCAAGACAAGGACGTCCACTCTCATCACTTCTATTCAACATAGTACTGTAAGTTCTAGCCAGAGCAATCAGACAGGAGAAAGAAATAAAGGGCATCCAAATCGGTAAAGAGGAAGTCAAACTGTCATTGTTTGCTATTATGTGACTGTATACCCAGAAAACCCTAGACTCCTCCAAAAGTTTCTGGAACTGATAAATAATTCTACAAAGTTTCCAGATACCAAATTAACGTACACAAAGCAGTAGCTCTCCTATACACCAATAGCGACCAAGCAGAATCAAGAACTCAACTCCTTTTACAATAGCTACAAAAAAACAAAAACTACAAAACACAAAAAAACAAAAACACTTAGGAATATATCTAACCAAGGAAGAGAAAGATCTTTACAAGGAAAGCTACAAAGCACTGCTGAAAGAAATCACAGATGACAAAAACAAATGGAAACATATCCCATGCTCACGGATGGGTAGAATAAATACTGTGAAAATGACCATATTGCCAAAAGCAATCTACAAATTCAATACAATTTCCATCAAAATACTATCATCATTCTTCACAGAACTAGAAAAACAATCCTAACATTTATATGCAACCAAAAAAGGGCCCACATAGCCAAAGCAGGACTAAGCAAAAATAACAAATCTAGAGGCATCAAATTACCTGATTTCAAACTATACTATAAGGCCACACTCATCAAAACAGCAAGGTACTGGTATAAAAATAGGCACACCAACCAACAGAACAGAACAGAGAACCCAGAAATAAACCCAAATACTTAAGCCAACTGATCTTTGACAAAGCAAACAAAAACAAAGTGGTGAAAGGACACCCTATTCAACAAATGGTGTTGGGATAATTGGCAAGCCACGTGTAGGAGAAAGAAACTGGATCATCTCTCACCATATACAAATCAACTCAAGATGGATCAAGGACTAAGACCTGAAACTATAAAAATTCTAGAAGATAACACTGGAAAAACCCTTCTAGACAGTGGCTTAGTCATTTCATGACCAAGAACCCAAAAGCAAATGCAATAAAAACAGAGATAAATGGCCGGGACTTAAAGACCTTTCGCACGGCAAAAGGAACAGTCAGCAGGGTAAACACTCAACTCACAGAGTAGGAGAAAATCTTTGTAATTTATACTTCTGAAAAAGGACTAATATCCAGGATCTACAACAAACTCAAATCATCAAGAAAAAAACAAACAATCCTATGAAAAAGTGGGCTAAGGACATGAATACACAACTCTCAAAAGAAGATAAACAAATGGCTAACAAACATGAAAACATGCTCAACGCCATTAATGATCAGGGAAATGCAAATCAAACCAAAATGCGGTTCCACCTTACTTTTGCAAGAATGCCGTCGTCAAAAAATCAAAAAATAAGATGTAGGTGTTGATGAGGTGAAAAGGAAACACTTCTACACTGCTACTGGGAATGTGAACTAGTACAACCACTATGGGAAACAGTGTGGAGATTCCTAAAGAACTAAAAGTTAAACTACCATTTGATCCAGCAGAATAAGTCACTATATGAAAAAGATACTTGTATATGCATGTTTACAGCAGCACAATACACAACTGCAAAAATGTGGAACCAACCCAAATGCTCATCAATCAACGAGTGGATAAATAAACTGATTACACACACACACACACACACACACACACACACACACACACACACACCATGGAATACTACTCAGCCATAAAAGAGAAGGAATGAATGGCAATTGTAGCAACCTGGATGGAAGCGGAGACTATTATTCTAAGTGAAGTAACTCGGGAATGGAAAACCAAATACTGAATGATCTCACTCATAAGTGGGAACTAAGCTATGAGAATGACACAAGGACTCTGGGGATGCAGGAGGAAAGTGTAGCAGGGAGCTGAGGGTTAAAAGACTACAAATCAGGTTCAGTGTATACTGCTCCAATGATGGGCACACCAAAATCTCACAAATTACCACTAAACAACTAAATCATGTAACCAAATACCACCTGTTCCCTAAAAACCTATGGAAATAAATTGTTTTTTAACACAAAAGTTAAAAACATAAATTTAGGGAATGTAATAAATCTTTAAACCAACAGGAAAAAAAGAAAACACATTCACCATCCTCAAACACTGGTTTAACTAAAAAATTGGTCTGAAGTAATTCCTTTGATAAAACCATGTTATTCAAATTTTTCTTTCTTTCTTTTTTTGAGATGGGGTCTCATTCTGTCGCCAGGCTGGAGTGCAACGGCACAATCTTGGCTCACTGCAACTTCCAGCTCCAGGGTTCAAGCAATCTCCTGCCTCAGTCTTCCAAGTAGCTGGGACTATAGGCGCATGCCACCACACCCGGCTAATTTTTCTATTTTTAATAGAGATGAAGTTTCACGTTGGCCAGGATGGTCTCAATCCCTTGACTTCGTGATCTGCCTGCCTCGGCCTCCCAAAGTGTTGGGATCACAGGCGTGAGCCACCATGCCCAGCCTGTTATTTAAGATTTCTAAGTCCTCTGAGACCACCATTTGGAAATTATGACAACTGCATTCATATACATATACATACACATGTATGTATATGTATATAAAGATTTAAGGAACAATGGCATGAGTAAACACCAACAAATTATGACCTTTAGAAACTATGGCTTTATTCTGTTTCTGGTAGGATAATATGATAGATCCCCTAAGTAACTGCAACAATAATTCCAAAGAAAACGATTCAACAGTGGATCTCATGGAATGAGTAATCTGGTAGTTATCAGAGACCAAGAAGGGTGGGGGAGTGGAGGAGCTAGAAAGTGGTTGATTAATGGGTACAGAAATACGGATAGAAGAAATAAGACCCAGTGTTCAATAAATCAGTAGCGTGACTACGGTAAACAATAATTTATAGTTTATTTCAAAATACCTATTAAATAATAATTTTAATATTCCCAGCATAAAGGTGTCTAAGGTAATGGATATCTTAATTACCCTGATTTAATTATTAAACATTGTAAGAACGTATCAAAATATTGCACGTATCCCAAAATATGTGGATCTACTACGTACCAATACAAAAAAAAAAGGAAAAAAGAAAAAATGTCTTAAAAGCATATTTGATCTAGCTAGCAAGGTATAAAAAATATGTGGGCCAAAGACCGAGTAAAAACAGAGGAACTCAAAGAAGTAAGAATAACACTGCAGACTGCTACCCATGGAAGGGATCTGCAAACCAATTAAAGTTAAGCTTGGTTTTTCACTATATTTCAATGGGCTCCTGAAATAGAAAATAAGTCTAAATTCTGCTCAATGTAGAGAATCTAGTAAGAGTTTCTTTCCTTATAAAGCTGAGACTCAGGGATTAAGTTCAACATAATGGTAAACTAGAAAGAAACTCACTGTCCACCGTCTTCCCCCACAACCCCTAACTCTAGCCCTAACCCCTATTTTGACAATTGCAAGGAAAATCAAACGTCTCAAATAGTAAAACTGACCTCATCTGATTTGCAGTTCTAACAATATTTACATAATAAAAACCTCCAATAGGGAATTTAAAGTTACGCTAGCTTGATAAAGCTCCCAGGTGCTTAGCAGATACAGATGCACATCTTCTCTGGAGTTCCCTGACATTCACTTGGAGATCAAAGAATTTCTACAGAAGTAATTCCAAGGAAAATGAACACTAAATTAGTAAATTAACAAAATAAAAAACAATAAAATGAACAGTAAAAAACTAAACACACAAGGAAACAAGTTATCATGTAACAGACAACATTCAAAGGAATATGACTAAGGACTCCAAATGCTACAATTACCAAAAATCAAGGCTTATAAAACAAGCTTACAAATACATACAGTAAAAAAGCATTACAAAGACAAGTCATGGTTGGAAAAATAACTAAACAGAACCACAAAAACTGAAATATAAAACAACCAAAGTTTAAGATGCAATGAATAGGCTTAAGATCAGATTAAAGTATGGCCAAAGAAATAGGCAACTATAAATCAAACTTAACAAAATCATGAAAAATGCATGCAACAGAGAAAAATAAATAGGAAGTGGAATCATTTAAGAAACACAGAAGATAGAATGAGAAGGTCTAAAGTATGTCTCATTTAAGTTCCAGAAAGAGATGAAAAAAAAGAGGGGGATAGGGAACAGAATATATTCAAAAAAAAAAAAAAAAAAACATATCATATTTCACAGATTATCAAAAGTAAGGGCCAAGACTTTCAGAACTGATGAAAAACAACCAATACACAGATATAATTCTGACAAATTCCAAGTGTTATATATAAAAAAGAAATCCGTATCTAGCTATAGCAGATAAATTTAAAATGATCTTTAAAACAACCACATGGAACAGATTCCCCTCATAGGACTGATTATCACACTAACAACTTCTCATCATCAAAACAAAGGAAGCTACAAGATAGTGGAGTAATATTTTCAATGTGATGGGGAAAAAATAAACTCCCGTATTACTTTCCAAAATGGCAATATCATTTTGCATTGCCTGGGGCTGTTGGGAACAAGTACTATTCTCAGTACAGTCTAAGCACCAGTAATTTTTCTGCCTGCTTCCTTCCCGGTGACTGTTTCCCAGGCCTCAAGCAGTTTTCTCACATGCATGCACTGAAGGAGAACCCTCTACATAGCTTTTGAGCTCTTTCCGTGAACAATCTCTCCTCTTTGGAACTTGGCCCCATGTGGCTGCCAACATGACCCAAATCAGGAAGTTACATCCAATCATTTATTGTAAATAACCTTACAGTTCCACTAAACAACTTTCAAGATCATGTTTATAGATGTATTGTGTATTTTTTAAATATTTCCATAATATAATCTTAATTTTGTTAGGATGTTAAAGGGTTTT
>PVKV010021352.1:0-37782 GCA_004027835.1 Alouatta palliata | reverse complement strand
GAACTGTGCCAATGGATCCACTGTCAGCCACGGAGTACAGGAGGGGAGGGCCTGACCCTACGAGATGCACTCGGAGAAAGAATGCATCAGAAGTGATTGTGACCTTGCAGAGCAAGCCCTGCAGCTAATCGCACTTAGATGAAGGAGAGAAGCGTGTATGTCAGCTACATTTACTGTCTTCTCAAGGGTTTAGCCACATCTCTGTCAACACATCCTAAGAACATTTTGTTTTACTTTCTAATTATTTTCTTTAAACTTTCAAACTATGTTGGTATCATTCTTCAGCATGGGTAGAGAGATTTTTTTAAAAGGGGTTCTTTGGGGACCATTAAACATAGTTTTTAATCTGTTTTATTTGATTTTTATTTTAGCGATGCTCAGAGGAATATTCATGTATGAATAAGCCTGAAATAATAAAGCTTGGACTAATTGTATTTTTGGGAAATAGGTCAATTCACAGCTATAAAAAGGCAAAAGGCAACATCTGGTAGCAATGGCGCTTTCTGAATGTCGGTCATCTAGATTATTGCCAGGTCACACATTCCATGTGTTTCTGACTTGATATTACTGGTTAGAAATGTAGCAATGTAGTTTTTTGGGTAATTTTTGAAGAATAATGATTTCAGGTTACAATATGAAGGGAGTTTGGGACCCAAGTTCCATCAGTAAGATTCCTTCAGTCGTCCTTCACGTGATTTGAGAAAAGTCATGCAAATTCTTCCCAAATTATGAACACTTGACTAATAAACATCTATTCACAAAAATCTCCTGGTAGTAGTTGGACTTCTACCCATCCAGGTTTTACATGGGACAATTGAGGGGTCACGAGATCATGCTGCCACCTGGTGGTCAACATGAGTAACTAACATCTACCCCCAAACAATTTTCTTGGGGGCAGTTCAGTTCTGCTCTGTTCAATAAACCTTCGTTGAGCTTGCATGAGGGCCAGGCATTGTGATCCTTACCCAGGGGATGAACCTGTCTCTAGCTACTTTCCCTTTGTGTTTTGCCATTTATGATTCAGTTTATTTAGTCTCATGTAGTTGCTTCGTTGGCACTCATATTCTCTTAGACCTTCCTCTTCCTTGCCTCTCTCAACCCCTGCTTGTCTTCCTTAGAAATGATGATTTCCCCAGGGAAGGCCACGGTGGCTCACACCTGTAATCCCATCACTTTGGGAGGCCGAGGTGGGCAGATCAGAAGGTCAGGAGTTCGAGAGCAGCCTCGCCAACATGGTGAAACCCTGTCTCTACTAAAAATACAAAAAATTAGCTGGGTGTGGTGGCAGGTGTCTGTAATCCCAGCTACTCATGAGGCTGAGGCAGGAGAATCACTTGAACCCGGGAGGTGGAGGTTGCAGTGAGCCAAGATCACACCACTGCCCTCCAGCCCCAAGCAACAGAGTGAGACTCCATCTCAAAAAAAAAAAAAAAAAAAGAAAGAAAAAAGAAATGATGATTTCTCTTCTTCTTTCTTGAGTTCTGTGTGTGTAGCAGTGATAACACTAATAACAATTTTAAAGCAAACGTCTTATGGTCTTAGACACTTTTTTTCCTAGAAAAAAGGAAATAATACATTTTATGATTTCTCCATGAACTCATAAAGGCCCCCAAAAGGGCCCAGAGTTCTACAAAAGACTCTGTCTCTTACCTGATTGTGTGTCTGCATTGCTTTTACCCACTTTTCCTGAGGCACTGATATTGAACAAAAAGATTTAGTCTTGTTCTTATCCATTTTCAATTTTCTGGAAATAACAAATGTTGCTTTTTACTATTTTTCATCACAAGTGTGGACCATTTCAACTCATTGTGGGTTAAATCAACTTAAAATTATTTGTGAATATGATCATTTTTAATAAAATGGTTTTTAGGGAAAATTTATTCAGAGTTCACATGGGCAACTTAAAAGCTTTTGAAATGCAGTCCACTTCAACATGACAATTTCATGCAATTGAAAAACAGATATATTTGAGGCTATTTTTTTTATAATAGGAAAACGTTACTTTATAGAATAATTTATTATGGAGTTTTAAATATGATCTAATTACATTTAAATTGTGATTCAATTACAAAGCATTTAGAAACAGAAGTAGTCATAAATTTAGTGGGGGTAAACACAGATTCAACCAGGAATAAGCAAAGAATTTGGAAGAATTATACAGCGTAAGAATTTCATTGGTTCCACTAAGTGTCCACATATCTGAAATATCCTTGCTTGCAATCAAAACAATTGTGAAGACTAATTACAATAAGAAATATTCAACCTTCAAATAAATTCCTACAATTCTTTGCGGAATTGCTAAATCAAAGGATATGTACATTTGTAATTTTGATAGATACAGTAATGCTAAATTTTCCTCCATAGAGATTAAACTAATTACGTTTCTATTATTTATTTTTTAAACCCCCAAGACATCGTTGTGTTTGTTGTATACAGTCAATGCTTGTTAGATTTATCAACACATTTAGAGTTTCCCGTGTGCTTCATTCCTTCGTCATTTCTGGATCTCCATATGGGATCATTTTTCTTTTTTAAAATATGCCCTTTAGAATTCCCTTGAGGGAGTTTCTGCTAGTGGTAAACTCTTTGTTTTCTTTGTCTGAAAATGCTTTTATTTGCTTCCTTCCTGAAATAATTTCAAGTTGACAATTATTTTCTCTTAGCACATTGAAAATCTCATTCTTTGTCTTCCAGTTTCCACTGTGGCTGTTAAAGAATTAGGTCTCCCTCAGTCTGACTGTTTTAACTTGCTCTAAGGTAATTAGTTTTTTTCCCTCTGGCTGCTTTGAAGATTTGCCTTTGCATCTTTAAAATAATTTTATTGTTTCATGTTTTTGTTTGTTTTGTTTTAGTTCCACTGCGTGTATCTAGATGTAGATTTTCTCCCTTGCTTAGGATTTGATGAGCTTAAATCTATGTATTTATCTTTCTTATATGTTATTAGTTATTATCTTTTAAAATATTGTCTTTTAGTTATTTTTTCTCCTCTCTTTTTAAGACACTTATTAAATATATATTAGATCTTCTAATTTTATCTTCTGTTTTTTTTAACTTCTTTTCTGTATTTTTTGTCCTCTGTGCTACATTCTAGATAATTTCTTCTGATCAACATCCAGCTCACCAATTTTCTCTTTAGCTCTGTCAAACCTGCTGTTAAACTATATTTGAGTACTTAATTTTAGTTATAGAGTTGTTTGTTTTTTGGAAGTTCTATTTGTTTATTAGTGTAATTTTATAGTTCCTGATTCCCCAAAGACATTTTCTTTTTTGAGACAGGGTCTTGCTCTGCTGCCCAGGCTGGAAGGCAGTGGTGAGATCATAGCTCACTGCATCCTCAACCTCCTGAGCTCAAGCAGTCCTCCCACCTCAGCTTCCCAAGTAATTTGGACTACAGGCACATGCCACTGTACCTGGCTAATTTTATTTATTTTTTATTTTTTGTAGAGATAGAGTCTCATTATGTTGCCCAGGCTGGTATCAAACTTCTGGCCTCAAGCAATCCTCTTGCCTCGGCCTCCCAAAGTGCTGGGATTACAGGCATGAGGCACCATGCCTGGCTCCTGGAGATATTTTTCAAGGTAGTTGTTTACTTCTTAGTACATAAAAACAGGCCAGGCGCAGTGGCTCACGCCTGTAATCCCAGCACTTTAGGAGGCTGAGGCGGGTGGATCACGAGGTCGAGAGATCGAGACCATCCTGGCCAACATGATGAAACCCCCATCTCTACTAAAAATACAAAAATTAGCTGGGTGTGTGCCTGTAGTCCCAGCTACTCGGGAGGGTGAGATAGGAGAATTGCTTGAACCCAGGAGGCAGAGGTTGCAGTGAGCTGAGATCGCGCCACTGCACTCCAGCCTGGTGCCTGGCAACAGAGTGAGACTCTGTCTCAAAAAAAAAAATTAGTAAAAACAGGTCAGGCATGGTGGCTTACGCCTGTAATCCCAGCAATTTGGGAAGCTGAGGCAGGCAGATGACTTGAGGTCAGGAGTTTGAGGCCAGCCTGGCCAACATTTTTTTACCAAAAATACAAAAATTAGCTGGGTGTGGTGGTGGGCTCCTATAATCTCAGCTACTTGGGAGGCTGAGGCATGAGAATCACCTGAGCCCAGAAGGCAGAGGTTGCAGTGAGCCGAGATCATACCACTGTACTCTAGCCTGGGAGACAGAGTGATATTCAGTTTTTTAAAAAACCCACAAAAAACATAAAACAGTTGCTTTATAGTATGCACCTGAGAATTCCATATTCAAGGTGTCTGATGTAATGACCACGAAAATGCGCCTTTGAGATCTCTGACTGCGGGGAGCATGAATGGCTGATGGCCCCAGTGGCTGTGATCTGATCTCCATTACACGATCATGTAGAGGACATGTCTCCCCCAGGCTCCTCCCAGCCAGTGTCTGGGCACAGCAAGGACTCTGAGGAAGACCTGTTTCTTTTGTTTATTTGTTTTTGAGACAGGGTCTCACTCTGTTGCCCAGGCTGAAACGCAGTGGTATGATCATAGATGGCTACAGTCTCAGCCTCCTCCCTCAGCCTCTCAGGTAGCTGGAGCTACAGGTGCATGACGCCATGCCCAGCTGATATGGTTTGCATTTATGTCCCTGCTCAAATCTCATGTCAAATGTAATCCCCGTGTTGGAGGAAGGGCCTGGTGGGAGGTGACCGAATCATGGGGGAGATTTCCCCCTTGATGTTCTTGTGATTGTGAGCAAGTTCTTACGAGATCTGTTTGTTTAAAAGTGTGGAGCACCTCCCCCCGCAGCTTCTTTGTCCTGCCGCAGCAAGGCAGGAATGCCTACTTCCTCTCACCCTTCACCTTCCACCATGATCATATATTTCCTAAAGCCTCCCCAGCCTTGTGGAACCGTGAGCCAACTTAATTTCTTTTCTTTTCTTTTTTTTTTTTTTTTTGATAGAGTCTCACCCAGGCTGGAGTGCAGTGGGGTGATCTCGGCTCACTGCAACCTCCACCTCCTGGGTTCAAGTGATTGTCCTGCCTCAGCCTCCCTAGTAGCTGGGACTACAGATGCATGTCTCCATGCCTGGCTGAGCTTTTACATTTTTAGTAGAGACAGGGTTTCACTATGTTGGCCAGGATGGTCTCGATCTCCTGACCTTGTGATCTGCCCGCCTTGGCCTCCCAAAGTGCTGGGATTACAGGCATAAGCCACCGTGTCCAGCCTGAACTTCCTTTTCTTTATAAATTACGCAGTCTCAGGTAGTTCTTTATAGCAATTCAAGAACCTACTAATATGCAAGCTAATTTAAAAGCGATGTTTATTTATTTGTTTATTTTTGTAAAGATGGTGTCTTGCTGTGTTGCCCAGGCTGGTCTAGAACACCTAGCCTCAAGTGATCTTCCTGCCTGAGCCTCACAAAGTGCTGAGATTACAGATGTGAGCCACTGTGCCCAAAGCCTGTTTCCAGGAGACGTGGGACTCTTCTGACAGGTGACTTTGGCTTGAGGGTTCCCCATCAGTCTTACTGAACTTTCTCAGAACTGCATTGCAGCGCAAGATTCTTCCTTCTGGCCTCCCTTCTTCCCTCTCTCCTGCACAGGGACCTGCACCAGAGTATAACTCTCCACAATTCCACAGTTCCCTTGGCAGCCCCCCAACTTTTCGGGACAGGCATTTCCCTAAGAAATTCTTGCATGTCTAATTCTGTCTTGGTGTTTGCTTCTTGTAGAACCTGGACCAACATAAAGGGTACAAGGAATAATTGAAGAAAACAGATGATAAATGGGGATTTGTGATTGCTTCACACACTGCCAGGTGGGCAAAGACAATGCTATCCTGGTTGGCAGGAGGGGTGAGAATAGTCCCTGGTACAAAGTGAGGCTTAATTACTAGAGATTTCACCAGTAATGATGTGAAAAAATGTCCCAGTGAAGGAGCTGTAGCAGAGACACAGGAATTCAAAAGGTATGGAGTGGGGGCAGGAAGCCATGCCTACCAAGACAACTGAGTGACTACTTACTGCTAAATCGTACTGATACCCTGTAGAGAGATAATGAGAAACTGGGACCCTTAACAAATTATTTATGGTTAACTGTAGGAGCCTCAGTGGTAACTTACATAGGGGCCCTGTCTCCTGCAGTGGAGGAGAATGAATGGAACCCACATGACTCATTTGAGTGCATACTGGTCTGCCCTTGCCCTGCTGTAATTGTGAATGGACACATGCAACAAGCCCAGCCTTAGAAGAGTGTCATCATCCAGGGCTCAGACCTCTGAGGAATTAAGATTTGGTTCACAACATCAGGTGAGCCACCAAGAATGGCTGAGATGATTGCTGAAGATGAGGTGAATCCCAACTGGGGCGGAGGAGTAACAGCTGCAGTCCTGAAATCAGCTGCAGTGATGGAGACGTCATTTCCCCGACATCCCTCTGTTAAGTTTCCAGTTTGTTTTTTTCTGAGACAGAGTCTCTCTCTGTTGCCCAGGCTGGAGTGCAGTGGAGTGATCTTGGCTCACTGCAACCTCTGCCTCCCGGGTTCAAGCAATTCTCCTGCCTCAGCCTCCTGAGTAGCTGGGATTCTAGGCATAAACCACCATGCCTGGCTAATTTTTGTATTTTTAGTGGAGATGGGGTTTCACCGTGTTGGCTAGGCTGGTCTAGAACTCCTGGCCTTGTGATCTGCCCGCCTCGGCCTCCCAAATTGCTGGGATTACAGGCGTGAGCACCGCGCCTGGCCAATTTTTCCACTTGCTAAGAATAAATTCCCGTAGTAACCAAAGAGGAACTGCTCCCTGAACCCATGTGGAGAAGTGCAGGACAGTACAAGGGGTGGTGGCTGGGAGATACTTCTCTCAGCTCTCCAGGTGCGGGGAGTATAACTGACCGACGGCCTCAGCTGCTATGCACTGAGTCCATTTCCATTTGCTGCTCCCAGCTAATGCCCGAGCAGAGCGGGGATGTTAAGCTGGGCCTATCCCTGGGAAACACAAAACTCCTCTGATGGGCGACTTTGGCTTGAGGTTTCCTATCGGCCTTGACAAGCTCTCTTAGAACTGTACCTGCAGGGTAAGACCCTTCCATCCCCCGCTTTTCCTTCTCTTTCTCCTTTACCTGCATCACAGTTTGATGGCTCTCCCCGTTCTGGCTTGTGCCCATTTTCCCTCATTTCCTGCAGTGGAGAAGTATTAGGTGTTTCCCCCAATAAATCTCTTGCCCACCTAACCTCATCTTGGTGTCTGCTTTTTTGCAGCAGACTAACAGAGCTCTTATTTGTGTTGTTCTCATTCGTGGTGCCTTATTTCCTTGTGTTCCTGGTTATCTCTGACTGTGTATTCATCACTATCATTCAACTGTTAGTTGAGGGGTTTTCCCTGGGATCTGAGATTAAGGCTTTCTGCAAAAAAGATGTTCATTGCTTCTGCTAGGCACTGGAAATCCCGCTGGCCCGGGAGCGCGGGGCATCATATTGCTGGCTTCAGGTCCTCTGGGATCTCTCTGGTAATATAAATGTGGGCTGCTCATCTCAGAGCGGGTGAGCCTTCCGCTGAGAATATGACTCTATTCTTAGCCTCCCACCTTGTTCAGACCCAGGGCTTCCTTTCTTTTCCCTTTGTCCTCTTCAGCTTTCAAAATGAAAATTCACAAGTATTAGGATCCACAGATAGCTTTTGGGCAAATGTAGCCTTCATACTCCACATACCATTCTGGGTTTCTGTTTCTCCTCCAGCATTTGCAGGGTAATTCCTCATGATCAGATGAAGATTTAAAAAATATCTTATTTAGCATTTTCAATTGTCTTCAGGTGGACGGTTTTTGTGTTTTGTTTTGTTTTGTTTTTTGAGATGGAGTCTTGCTCTGTCACCCAGGCTGGAGTGCAGTGGCACCATCTCGGCTCGCTGCAACCTCTGCCTTCCGGATTCAAGCTTTTCTCCCACCTCAGTCTCCAGATTAGCTGGAGTTACAGGCAGGCACCACCACGCCTATCTAATTTTTTTGTATTTTTTGTAGAGATGGGGTTTCACCATGTTGGCCAGGCTAGTCTCGAACTCCTGACCTCAGGTGATCCACTCACCTCAGCCTCCCCCAAAAATGTTTTAAGATATAGATCTAGGAGAAATTCAAGAGTGAATGAACACCACACTAGAGAGGTTAACCGGCAGCGATGATGGAGGTGCGTGCTTTGGAACTGGCACCAGACGGTGAGGCAGTGCCGGAAAGCAAATCGGCATTAGATGATCCTGCAGAAGGGGTTTGATTATTCAAGACTGCTTCTGACTTCTTTTACCCTTCTATGATACAGGCAATGAGACTAAAACACATGGTGGAAAAGGGATTGGTACCGTATGCAAATATTTTTAGAGAGATGAAAAAGCCAAAAAGGCAGGCAGAAATGGCAATGCGCTTCTGTAAACTTACACCTAGCGTGCCTGCTTCTCCTGCCCCCTCTTCCACCTCCTCCTCCTCTTCCATATCTGCCATCCCCAAGACAGCAAGACTAACCCCTCCTCCTCCTTCTCAGCCTATTCAATGTGAAATGACAACTTTTTTGTCTGTGTTTTGTTTTTGTTTCCCAAGATGCGCATCTTGTAACCCTTTACTCTCTACCTTTTTTTTTTTTTTTTCCATATCCACGATCTCTTCTTGATTTCTTTGATTGGCTCTGTTGTAAATTCTGTGAAGTCATGTGCAACATCTGGACACCGTTTTCTTCAGCAGGAACTTGTTATTGTGGGCTTGATGGCTTTCATGGCTTTGTCGGTAACAGTGATGGCATCTTCAGTGGTGTAGCCTTTCCAGATTTTCACGATGGGGTTCTCTTCCATAGCGTTGATAATCCTTTCCATAGAGTTGTGGTGCGAAATGAGCCTGAAGGTCCTTGTGACCCCTGATCTAGAGATGAAGATACTGTCAATTGAAGATACTGTGTTTGGGGGCAAGTGGATCACTTTGACATTTTTGGTGTTAAACTCATGAGGTTCTGGGTGTCCGGGGAGCATTGTCCACAAGAACTTTAAAAAATAATCCCTCACCGTAAAGGTACTTCCTGACTTCAGGGACAAAGCACTGATGGAAGTCATCCAGAAAAGGTGTTCTTGTTGTCTAGGCCTTCTTGTACAGAAAGATGGCAGCTGTGCTAACCTTTTCCCTACGAGCCTTGGGGTTTGCAGGTTTATAGATGAGGGCAGTCCTGCTTTCAGAAACTCAACCGTATTTGCCTAAACAGTAGTGTCGTCTTGTCCCTTCTTGCCTTAAATCCTGTGCTTGCTTCTCTTCCTTACTGATAAATATCCCTTGTGGCATTTTTTGCTTGCAGACTAGGGCGCTTTTGTCTGCATTAAAAACTGATTCGGGGCCGGGCACGGTGGCTCACGCCTGTAATCTCAGCACTTTGGGAGGCCGAGGCGGGTGAATCACTTGAGGCCAGGAGTTGGAGACCAGCCTGGCCAATACGGTGAAACCCTGTCTCAACCAAAAAATCCAAAAATTAGCTGGGTGTGGTTTCATGCTCCTGCAGCTGGGACTCCAGCTACTCAGGGAGGCTGAGGCGGGAGAATCACTTGAACCCGGGAGACAGCGGCTGCAGTAAGCTGAGGTCACCACTGCTCTCCAGCGTGGGCAACTGAGCGAACTCTGTCTCAAAAACAACAAACTTATTCAGTCAGGTAACTCTTCTCCTCAATGATTATCTTAATGGCATCTCAGACTCAGCTGCTGCCTCTTGGTCAACAGAAGCTGCTTCTTGACGTTTTAAGGGCCAAACCTCTCTCCAAAACTATCCAGTCATTCTTTGCTGACATTAAATTCTCCACCTTTATTATGTTTTTTTGAGACAGAGTCTCTGTCTGTCACCCAGGCTGGAGTACAGTGGTGCAATCTTGGCTCACTGCAACCTCCAGCTCCCGGGTTCAAGTGATTCTCCTGCCTCAGGCTCCTGAGTATCTGGGATTACAGGCACTTGCCACCATGCCCAGCTAATTTTTATGTTTTTAGTAGAGACTGGGTTTCACGAGATTGGCCAGGCTGGTCTTGAACTTCTGACCTCAGGTGATCCTCCCATCTTGCCTCCCAAAGTGCTGGGATTACAGGAGTGAGCCACCATCCCTGACCAAATTCTCCGCCTTTGGATCCTTCACCTTCCTTTTTATTTAACTCATCATCTAATGACTTTGCTTTTCCCCTAGTTATATTAGAGCCTATAGGTATGCCCATTTTATAGTAATCCTGCACCCACATAAGCTGTATTTTCTATATGAGACAAAAAGGCATTTCACAAAAAGTGCAAGGTTTTCATGCCTTTTGGTGTAGCTGTAGAGAAGGCTTCACAATTTCCTTTCCATTTTTTTCCCACACATGGTCTGAATGTTGGATTCATTTATTTTGAAATGGTGGCAACCACAGCTGCAAACCTCAATCTACGGTATATCTCAGCAATTCAGCTTTTTCTTATAATGTCATGATTTTTAATTTCTTCTTGGGAGAACTTCCAGCATTACTAGTGGCAATTCGAATGAGTCCCATGGTCTTATTCAAGGTTTATGGTATTGCATTAAACACAATCAAATATACATGAGAACCACAAGAGATCACTGTTTACTGCAATACATAATTTACTGGCGAGACGAACTGCTCACTGATCAGCATCACACGCATTTTAAGGGACATTCACAGCACTTGAGCTCTGCCACAACAGCAGCAGGAGGTGGTTACAAAATTATCACAGTTTCGCTGCAGGTGATTTTATGCTGTTATGATAAAATACTGCATCTTGACATTTGTTTGACCATGAATGGTGCCAAGTACATTCTGTGTTTAACTTTTTATGGTAGACTTGTGTATACTTTATGGTGGTAAATGATAAAATAGACTAAGATCTACACATGCTTTACGCCTTCATGACATTCCTTTTTCTTATTTTCCTATTTCTAGGCAACATAGTTTGCAAATTTTTTAGAATTGTCACACATCTTCAAACATGTCTTCAATATGCTTGCTTTAGAAAAATCCACATAGAAGTAGAGCCAAACAGTTCAAATTTGTGTTGTTCAGGGGTCAACTGTACATTCCCGTCAACAGTTTACAAGTGTTTCTTTCCCCCATATCCTCCCCAAACTTGTTATTTCCTGTCTTTTTGATAATAGCTATTCTAACAGGTGTGAGTTGGTATGTCATAATGGTTTTGATTTCCATAATCATTAGTGTTGCTGAGAACCTTTTCATATACCTGTTGTCCATTTTTATTTCATCTTTGGAAAACTTTTTAAATCAGGTTATATGGGATTTTTTGCTATTAAGGTGTATGAGGTCTTCATAAATCTTGAACCTCAACCCCTCATCTGTTATGTAGTTAGCAAATATTTTTTTCCAATCTGTAAATTGCCTTTTCATTTTGTTGATTATATCCTTTGCTATGCAGAAAGGTTTTTGTTTGATATAGTCCTATTTATTCACTTTTACTTTTATAGCCTAGATTTTAGTGTGGTATTCGCAAGAAATCATTACCAAGGCTTTTGCCCTATGCATATTCTGGGAGTTTTATGGTTTCAGGCCTTGACTTTAGGTCTTTTATCCATTTTGAGTTTATTTTTGTGTGTATGGTGTGAGATAAGAGTCCAATTTCATTCTCTTGCATGTGGAAATTCCGTTTTCCCAGCACTATTTATTGAAGAGATTACTGTTTCCCCATTGTGTCTTTCTTGTACCCTTTTTGAAAGTTAGTTGACCATATGTGTTTAGATTTATTTCTGGGCTCTCCATTCTGTTCCACTGGTCTATGTGTCCATTTTTATGCCAGTACCACACAGCGTTGGTTACTATAGCTTTGTAATATAAATTTAAATCAGGAAGTATGATGTCTCCAACTGTTTTTTTCAGAATGGCTTTGGCTATTCAGAGTTTTTTTGTGGTTCTGTATGAATTTTAGGATTGTTTTTTCTATTTCTGTGAGGAGTGTTGTTGGGATTTTGGTTGAGATGCATTGAATCTGCATGTTGCTTTAGGTAGTATAGACATTTAACAACATCAGTTCTTCTGGTCCAGGAGCACGGAATATTTTTTCCATTTATTTATGTCCCTTTCCATTTCTTTCATCATTATTTCATAGTTCCCAATGTACAGATCTTTCGCCTCCTGGGTTAATTTATTCCTAAATTTTTTATGGTATTGTAAATGGGATGGTTTTTAAATCAAAAAAAATTTTTCTTAATTAACTACTTTCATTCATCTTTCTTTTTTTTCTTTAGATGAGCATCATGATCTATGATTTTTGAATTTCTTTTTCAGCGAATTTGCTATTTGTGTATAGAAATGCCATGGATTTTTCCATGTTGATTTTGTATTTTGCAACTTTACTGAATTTATTCATTGTATTTAACAGTTTTTGGTGGAATCTTCGGGATTTTCTGCATATAGAATCATGTAATTTGCAGAGAGAGATAATTTTACTTCATTTCTGATTCAGTTAGATTTTATCTTTTTTTCTTGTCTAATTTGTCTTGATAGGACTTTCAGTACTATGTTGAATAGGGTAGTGAGAATGGGCATCCCTGCCTTGTACCAGGTCTTAGAGAAAAAGTTTTTAGTTTCTCCCCTTATTATGATGTTAGCTGTGGGTTTTTGTAAATGATATTTATTATGTTGAGGAACTTTCTTTCTATACCTAAACTGTTAAGAATTTTTATCAAGAATTTTAAACTTTGTCAAATGCTTTTTCTGTATCAACTGATCTGATTGTGTGGTTTTTGTTTTAGTCTATTAATGTAATGTGTCACATTGATTGATTTGCATATGTTAAACCAGCCTTACCTGCCAGTAATCAATCCCACTTGCTCATAATGTTTAATCTTTTTGATGTGTTGTTGAATTTGATTTGCTAATATTTTATTGAGTTCCTGGATACTTCTAAGATGCTGACTTTTATGATCTAGAAAAATCTTTTTTTTTATCTTAATCACAGTACAGGGCACATCAACAGGGGAGCTTTTTTGTTTTATTTTTTAACCTTCTCCATTACTGTTGTTCTTTGGCCATAAGGAGAGACATGAACCCAATATTATCCTTTTCCAGATACTTTGATTTAACAAACAAACAAATATGTGTGTATATCTGACACATAAAATTAGGACCTTTTGAGACTGCCACTATACATAACATATCACTAAAGAACTTATTGCTAAAGATATACTGAAAAGCAATTTGTATCTTTAGTGTGTTCAGGAGCTTGTAATGGGCATTCTTCACAGGGTTACCTGGTGCATAAGGTTATTGGGAAAGGGATTTGCCAGAACTTATACTGGGAAACTATTGGGAGCCTGCCTGTCTAGTGCAAAAACATTTTATTTCTATAAATCATTTAGTATTTTAAATGTCTGTGTTGAGTCAATATTTTGTAACAGCAGCAACCAACTTGAAATTGAATTGTATCTGAAATTGTGTCTACATAAGAAAATGAAAGCTATAACAGAAACTCATAAATGAAAAAATTATCTCCATGCCATTTTTGAAAGAATGAGAGACATATTCTGCTCAGTGTAAAAGTGGTTATTAAAGTTATTTTGAAAAAATTTATTTATACAATGCATTTTAGAATTTACTGAAGCCTTTTGGGAGAGAGAAAAGTTATACAAGATAGTGTCACAGAGAAATATTATCCAAGTCCGGTAAGGAAAATTTTGTAAAATAAATTAGATCTAAGACTTCTGGCTTGGCAATACTGTGGACCTAATGTTTTCAAAACTCTCCTCTGAAGAACTACAAATGCTAGTAAAAATAGAACAAATATTTTCTAAAATGTAGACCTGAGTGCTCAAGAAAGCATTGCCCAGAGAAATATCTAGAAATGGCAACCAGGGCTGCTAGCACATGGTCTGAAGCAGCAGTAGGCGAGTGTCCCTGGAGAACAGGGACTTGGGTTTAACATTCATGCAGGCACAAGGAATAGGGCCTTAGGCCCAGTGTTGACAGAAGGTAGGAACTGAGATCCCTGCATAAATCTGAGAGCTTTGAAAGGCAATAACTTCAAAGAAAAAGATGAGCATAAATCCACAGTCCCAGCTCAAGGACACCAGTTTATGTTCATTTCTAGGCTTGGGAACACCACCACCATGTATTTACCTTCACAGGCTCACTGAAAGAAGCATTTGATTTTCCTGTTCAGGAAGAAGATAATTCTGCTCAGAAAAAAAGACCAAGTTACAAGAATAAATAGAAAGCAAAGAAATGTATAAATTTTCGGCTAAGTCTGAAAGGCAATATGTCAAAAAGCAAACTCAATAATAGCTAGTTTGAGAGTGTAAAAACAATGTTGTAACTGAACTACTGGAAAAATAACATAAGGTTTTGGGAGTTGTGTGTGTGTGTGTGTGTGTGTGTGTGTGTGTGTGTGTTTTGAGACAGAGTTTTGCTCTGTCACCAGGCACCAGGCTGGAGTGCAGTGGCGCAATCTCTGCTCACTGCAACCTCTGCCTCCCAGGTTCAAGCAATTCTCCTGCCTCAGCCTCCTGAGTAGCTGGGACTACAGGCACACCCCATCATGCCCAGCTAATTTTTGTATTTCTTAGTAGAGACTGGGTTTCACCATGTTGGTCAGGATGGTCTCAATCTCTTAACCTTGTGATCCGCCTGCCTCAGCCTCCTAAAGTGCTGGGCTTATAGGCGTGAGCCACTGCGCCTGGCCAGTTCTGGGAGTTTTAAAATGCATTTTTAAATCCGAATGATGTTTGGGAAACAAGCAAGCGTATTGATTAACTCTTGGTTTTAAGTCAAATACACATCTAGAAAATGTAAGCATAATTCCTAAGGAATAAAAGAGAACATACAACTTTAAAATGAATTGAAAATAAAAGGGAGGGATGATGAAAATGGTTAATTTGCTAAGAGATAAGAAAGGAAAAATAAGAAGCAAAGTATGGAAAGAAGCACAAAAACAAGATTGCAGAAATAAATCCAATATATCAGCAATTCTAACAAATATAAAATAGTATCAGTTAAAACTTGTGTTTTAAAAATTCTTGCTATATTCTGTTATAAGAGATATACCCAATGACATGGAAAGGTCAAAAGTAAAGAAGAAAAAAAGTGCAACCAGACTATCAAACCAAAGTGCAAACCAAATCTACTATCCAAAAACAAAACAAAACAAAACAAAATGGAACAAACCTTGTGGGCTTTAACAACACTGTGCATCTTGGTGTTGAAGGCAAAAAGTGTTATTAGGGATTTTAAAAATAGTTAAATGTGTAATCCCAGCACTTTGGGAGGCCGAGGCGGGTGGATCACGAGGTCAAGAGATGGAGACCATCCTGGCCAGCATGGTGAAAACTCGTCTCTACTAAAAATACAAACATTAGCTGGTCATGGTGGGGTGTGGCTGTAGTCCCAGCTACTCAGAGGCTGAGGCAGGAGAATTGTTTGAACCCAGGAAGTGGAGGTTGCGGTGAGCTGAGACCGCGCTATTGCAATCCAGTCTGGTTACAGAGCTAGACTCCGTCTCAAAAGAAAAAAAAAAAAGTTAAATGGAGGCTGTCAAGGTGGCTTACGCCTGTAATCCCAGTACTTTGGGAAGCCAAAGTGGGCGATCACTTGAGGTCAGGAGTTGGAGACCAGCCTGGGCAACATGGTGAAACCCCGTCTCCACTAAAAATTAAAAAACAAACAAAAAAATTAGCCAGTGTGGTGGTGTGGGCCTGTAATTCCAGCTACTCGCTAGGCTGAAGCAGGAGAATCGCTGGAACCCAGGAGGCAGAGGTTGAGGTGAGCCAGATTGCGCCAATGCACTCCAGCCTGGGCAACATAGCGAGACTCTAGGATAAAAAAAAAAAAAAAAAAAAGCCAGGTGCAGTGGCTCACGCCTGTAATCCCAGCACTTTGGGAGGCCGAGGTGGGTGGATTGCCTGAGGTCAGGAGTTTGAGACCAGTCTGGCTAACGTGGTGAAAACCCATCTCTACTAAAAATACAGCAATTAGCTGGGCGTGGTGGTGCACACCTGTAGTCCTAGCTACTCAGGAGGCTGAGGCAGGAGAATGGCTTGAACCTGGAAGGTGGAGGTTGCAGTGAGCTATCATGCCACTGCACTCCAGCCTGGGTGACAGAGCAAGACTCTGTCTCAAACCAAAAAAAAAAAAAAAAGACCAAGGCACAATTCACCTAAAAATGTAATTCTGAAAATGTATACACCTAATACCTAATAACATTGCCTCAAATATAAAGTGCAAATATTGACAGAAAGGTGTGAGAGAAAAACATATCATACTGGCAATTGTATGGTATGATGGTTAATATTAGGGGTCAACTTGATTGAAGGATACCTAGATAGCTGGTAAAGTATTGTTTCTGGGTGTGTCTGTGAGAGTGCGGCCAGAGAAGACTAACATTTGAGTCGGTGGACCGGGAGAGGAAAACCCACCCTCAGTGTGGGTGGGCATCATCCAATCTGTTACCAGTGCCACAGGCAGAAGGAGGTGGGATAACCTTGCCTGCTGAGTGCTCTGGCTGCCTTCCTTATCCTGTGCTGGGTGCTTCCTCCTGCGTATCCTGCCCTTGGACATTAGACTCCAGGTTCTTTGAACTCTGGGACTTTCACTAGTGGTTTGCTGGGGGCTTTCAGGTCTTCAGCCACAGACTTCCAGTCTGCATAAGGCTGCATAATCAGCTTCCCTAGTTTGAGGCTTTCAGATTCAGACTGAGCCACTACCAGTTTCTCTCTTCCCCAGCTAGGAGACAGTTCAACATGGGGCTTCAACTTGTGACTGCGTGATCCACTTCTCCCTAATGAAATCTCTCATAGGGAGAACTGGCTCATGCAATCACACACACAATACATAATATGTATATGATGTATATGTAATATTAATATGTGGTGTATATATAGTAAAATACATAATATATGCATATTCATAACCCATGCATATACATATACATATACATATACATATACATATACATATACATATACATATACATATACATATATCTTACTAGTTCTGTCCCTCTGGAGAACCTTGATGAATACTCATGAGGGTTTTCTCGTTTTTGTTTTTTTTTGAAATGGGTGGCACGATCTAGGCTCGCTGCAACCTCCGCCTCCTGGGTTCAAGTGATTCTCCTGCCTCAGCCTCCCAAATAGCTGGGATTACAAGTATATGCTACCACGCCCGGCTAATTTGTGTATTTTTAGTAGAGGCGGGTTTCACCATGTTGCCCAGGCTGGTTTGGAATTCCTGGCCTCAAGTGATCCACCTGCCTTGGCCTCCCAAAGTGCTGGGATTACAGGTGTGAGCCACCACACCCAGCAGGAGGCACTGTGCCCAGTAAGTTTCAAAATAAAAATAAAAAAGAAAGGTGCTCACATGTCAATTAAGTAGTAAGTCTGCCATCATCATTAAAGTGAATCTCTTTTATAAATTTTACGATTTCTGGAAAACAAATGTTTTATGACATTAAAAAAATAGAATTGTTAAAAATTTAATTGAAAAGTTAATATAAAACTCCACTAAAAGGATTTTGATGCCAAAACTGTTAGATAAAAAGTTGATCTACATCCACCTCAGAATTCTTATAGTGTCAAAGTATCATCTCACCGAAGACTTGCCAGTTGGCCGTGTGGACAAAACACGCTTACAATGAAGGGATCTTCAGGACCTGCTGACGTTGCATTGCTAGGAGTCAGTCAGACATGCTTTTCCATTTGTCATGTAGTGGGCACCTGTGATGTGTTCTTGTCAAAAGAGTTCAACTGGAATTTAGTTGGGCTTTTAGATCTAATTTCCCATTTGCAGAAGATACTGAGGCTAGAACAACAAGTTAAATGACACGGTTAAAGAAATGATCAGATAGGTTCAGAACGTGAAATATTGTAGAAGATAACTGTTCTCATTTCTTCAGAATATCAGCATTCGGAAAGAAGAAGGAGGTGGAGTGGGTAACTCTTCTAGATTAAAATTTACTTAAGCCCAGGCAGGGTGGCTCAAACCTGTAATCCCAGCACTTTGGGAGGCTGAGACAGGAGTAGCATGTGAGACCAGGAATTTCAGACAGGCCTGGGCAACATAGCCAGACCCCATCTCTACAAAAATCATTAAAAAATTAGCCAGGCATGATGGTGAGTGCCTGCAGTCTCAGCTACTTGGGTGGCTGGGGTGGGAGGATCTCTTGAGCCCAGGAGTTCAAGACTGCAGTGAGCTGTGGTTGTGTCACTGCCCTACAGCCTAGGTGACGGAGCAAGACTCTGTCTCTAAAAAAACAAAAATAAAAAAGTTACTTAGGAGACTTAATAACTATGTGCAATGTGCAATCTTTGATTGGAGCCTGTTTTTCTTTGTATTTTTTTTTTTTTTTTTTGAGACAGAGTCAGGTTGGAGTGCAGTGGCACAATCTCAGCTCACTGCAACCTCTGCCTCCCAGGTTCAAGCAATTCTCCTGTCTCAGCCTCCCAAGTAGCTGGGATTACAGGTGCACGCTATCATGGCCTGCTAATTTTTATATTTTTAGTAGAGATGGGGTTTCACCATGTTGGCCAGGCTGGTCTGAAACTTCTGACCTCACGTGATCTGCCCGCCTTGGCTTCCCAAAGTGCTGAGATTACAGGCGTAAGCCATTGCATCTGGCCTGGAGCCTGGTTTTAAAAGTCATCTGTAAAAGACCTGGGTGAAGGGCGATTGAAGAAATTTGAATATGGATTAGATTTTAAATGATATTAGAGAATTATTGCTAATTTTATGAGTTGGGATAAGGGTATTGTAGTTTATAGAAGAATGTCTTCGTAAATGTGCATGCTGAAGTATTTAGGAGTGAAGTATTAAAATGTCTCTAAGAGATTTTCAAATGGCTTAGCAAAATCTGTGCTCGTGTGTGTGTCTGTGTGTGTAAAGCATATATGACAAAATGTTAATGAACCTAATTGGTATATTTATGAATGCTCACTATCCTTTCTATTTTCTTTATGTTTAAATAAATTTTTTGTCATAAAAAATGAAAGTTCTTGATAAAGTTTGTCTCACATTGGGTCTATGGATCCTGCCACCCCACAACGCCAGGTGTCATATCCTTAGTTCCAGAATACATCAGTCTCCTAAGTAATTTTTAATTTTTATTCTTTTAGAGACAAGGTTTGTTTTGTTTTGAAATAAGCTCTCGCTCTGTCGCCCAGGCTGGAGTGCAGTGACTTGATCATGGCTCATTGCACCATCAATTCCGAAGCTCAAGTGATCCTCCCACCTCAGACTCCCGAATAGCTGGAATTACCGAATAGCTGGAACACACCACCATGACTGGCTAGTTTTTTTTGTATTTTTAGTAGAGACGAGGTTTCAAAATGTTGCCCAGGCTGGTCCTGAACTCCTGAGCTCAAGCAATCCACCTGCCTCAGCCTCCCAAAGTGCTGGGACTACAGGCATGAGCCACTGCACTTGGCATTTAAACAATTTTTTAAAATAGAGACAGGGTCTTGCTATGTTGCTCAGACCAGTTTGGAACTCCTGAGCACAAGTGATCCCTCAGCCTTGGCCTCCCAAAGTGCTGGGATGACAGTAAGTGTGCACTGTCTGAAGAAAAGGAGGATTGTTCTCAACTTTTGTATGCTGAGGTACACCGGATATTTAATGGAGAGACAATCATAGAAGATTTCAATGTCTCTGGACAATTTTTATGACATCATTAACATTCATAACAATCGTTTTATGATTCCCAGTGACTTGTTGCTGGTAATTTCATAGGAGTATCTTCGCTACCATCTCCCGCTGCATCCTGCCATCTGAATTCTCTTTCACTCACATTTTATGTTCATGCATAGCAGACACTCTGTCAACTCTGATCCCAAAGCCTCTTTGGTGACAAGTGCCCTACAACTCACAAAATCATCATTAACAAAACAAGAAAATACCTGTTTATATAGCCTGTGTTTTCAGAGATAAATAACATCAAAGCTGTGGAACATTTTCCCCAAGGAAAACACATACGCTAGGAGCAGATTCATGCCCTGTGCCTCAGTTCTGTCCAGCCTCGATGAGAAACATCTGCCAGCAAGAGGACGTGGTAGTAAAGACTCTTTCAGTTTATCTGCCATATTATTCTGCTTTCTCTTTATGCATAATATTGGCCATTAACTTTGGGGCTGGTGTTGTTTGTTTCTTAATGTTCATGTCACTGGTATCTCTTACTGTTACTATCTCTTCTCTGACTTTAGTGATACAGTTGATCGGTTTCATACCTGAAAAGCAATACCTTACTTTTATTCCAGGAAACCTTGTGTGGATGCTGGAAAGGTCACTGAACTTGTGTGAAAGTGATACAAAACTTTGGATTGCTTTGTGCCATCATGGACAAAATTCAATACAGACAATGCATGAAGGACAAAAAGCGAATGAATCACTTGTTGAACGACATCCAATTTTCAGATATTCATTAGGCTACATCCTAGTCACACTTTTCTCTTCCAATGCTTGTGTGAAATCATCACCTTCACAGATTCACTTGTCTCAACATGTAAGAATTCGTGTTCCACATTTGTGCTGGAGTCTCATTTATTATGTTATACATGGCGTTATTCCGGTTGTAGTATGTACGTTATTATTTCGTTATTGCCTTTATGCCTCAATAAACCATTTTGAGCCACTATTCCACTTCTGTGAAATGAAGCTAAAATGCAACGTGTGAGTAAAACTAAAAAGGCCCCTTGAATAAAGTAAGCAGTAGTATGTAAATGATTGGGAAGCGCATAAGCCGGAAGGTAGCAGACCCTACTCACTGCATAGCAGCTTTCTCCAAAATGGTCGGCACAATTTGTGGCTCGGGTGCAACCTCTGAACACATAATTGTTTTTAGAATTTTAATGGCATTTCTTGAAAATCATACTTTATCTTACATTTCAAATTTATGACATGAATATGAAGAAAATTAGCTCATAGCTTTTCTTCTGAGGCTGCCTGTGGGATGCATGAGAGACTCTGAGGGATGACCCAGGGTGTGGGAGCCACACTGCTCTCCACCTCTTACCTTCTCCACTCCAGAGATTATATAAATAGCTGCTTACATTTTTAAAAGTTATTTTTCAGTTTTATTTTCTACCCTTATTTATTTAATTCTCTGTACTTTTTTTTTTTTTTTTTTTTGAGATGAAGTCTTGCTCTGTTGCCCAGGCTGGAGTGCAATGGCACTATCTTGGCTTACTGCAACCTCCGTCTCCTGGGTTCAAGTGATCCTCCTGCCTCAGCCTTCTGAGTAGCTGGGATTACAGGTGCCCACAACTGTGCCTGGCTAGTTTCTGTATTTTTAGTAGAGATGAGGTTTCACTATGTTGGCCAGGCTGGTCTCGAACTGCTGACCTCAGGTGATCCACCCGTCTTGGCCTCTCAAAGTGCTGTGATTAAAGACATGAGCCACCACACCCAGCCCTCTGGATTTTATTTTTGCATATGATATGAGAATCTCATTCCTTCTCCAAAAAGTTAACATATTATCTAAGTAGTATTCATTAAATAATTTTTTTTCATTTATTTCCAATGCCATGTTGATCACATACACTTTCTTACATGCTTTCAGCACAATTTCAGGGGCTCCCTTCACATCACCCCTGCAGGTGAATCTCTTTTTTCTTTCTGTTTTACTTTTTAATTCCTAATTCTAGTCTTGCATTTGCACTGCACTACTTTACTTAATATGTTTTCATATTTGGTAGTGCAAAATCTACCTAATTTCTCTTCTATTTTCACATTTTTATTGGCTATTCTTTCCCAGGGAATGTGTTTATGTTAGTGGCTTTTGGGTTTTGGTTTTCATGCACAAGGCTTTGGAATAAGTGAGAAGCACTCTACAAATACGAGACATTTCTCTTCTTGTAGTCTTATTATTGGTAATCCTATTAACAGGCAATTTTAATAAAATAGGTAACCCTTTCTCATCTGGGACATCTCAGGTTTTGATAGCATGACTGAATTAACATTTTATAAGAAGCCCTTCGTATTGTGACTCTCAATTTTCCTAGTCTGAGATGCTGGGAACACATGAATTGATGTGGTTGTCATCAACTAATACAACAGGCCAAATTATTTCTCCACTGGACTGTGGAGATACTGCCGCTATCTACGGGCAAAAACAATTAAGATTGGACTACATTTTTAGGATGCTAAAATTGCCAATAAAAAGTAAAAAATGTAGCCAGCCTATTAGTTTCTTTGTTTCTGTGATTCTAAGCAATTGATTTTTCACATTCCACCCCTACACTGAAATAATTAACTCAGGAAGTTCAGTTTGGACACCAGGGAGGCAGAACTTTAAAGTAGCATCTTATTAAAAACACACACTGGGGCCAGGCATGGTGGCTCACGCCTGTAATCCCAGCACTTTGGGAGGACGAGGCGGGTGGATCACGAGGTCAAGAGATCGAGACCATCCTGGTCAACATGGTGAAACCCCGTCTCTACTAAAAATACAAAAATTAGCTGGGCATGGTGGCACGTGCCTGTAGTCCCAGCTACTAGGGAGGCTGAGGGAGGAGAATTGCTGGAACCCAGGAGGCGGAGGTTGCGGTGAGCCGAGATCGCGCCATTGCACTCCAGCCTGGGTAACAAGAGCGAAACTCCGTCTCAAAAATAAAAAAAATAAAAAATAAAAAATAAAAATAAATAAATAAAAACACACACCGACACAAAAAACCCATGGGTCTTGCTATGAGTTTGCATACTCTGGGCATAGATTGTCAGAGCAAACATCTTAGAGATCCAGATGGTTCACAAAGCATCCTGTGAATAAGTGATCTGAGGCGGAGGACCCATCGGTGGTCTTGTATTGTTAGTAGTTAAATACGATACAGCTTCTGTAATCAGAATCCGCTAAATGAAAACAGAGCGGGTACCACTGTTTGTACTTGTTGTGCCAAGTTAGGTTTCTCTGTGGACTTCAAGAGATTTTTTAAATGTTTTATTATATTTGTAATTAGCCCTTGTGAAGAAAGGCTCTTTTAGTTTCTGCAGTGATGCTTTGCATCTTTCATTAGAACAAATACCCATGACCCCTGGTGCCTAACTGTAAACAATGATAGTTACTAGCCTCATTAGGAGACTAGCAGATGGCTTATAAAGTCCTCACTGGAGTTTCAATCCATTTGCGGCTTTCAGCGCACAAATATTTATCTTTAAACAGCGTAAAATATGTCAGAAGGGGTCTGCATTCTCCTTTCATTAGTATTAATGCATTCTGATTTTAACAAGGAAAATTTCTTTGATTACACTTTTTTTTTTGTTTGTTTGCTTACTCTAACATGAACTGATTTTCAGAATTTTTTCCGGCATCTTACTTTTTGGAAGAACAAACCAAATTCTTTTTTTTTTTTTTTTTAATTTATATATATTTTTTATTGCATTTTAGGTTTAGGGTATATGTGAAGAACATGCAAGATTGTTGCATAGGTACACACACGGCAGTGTGATTTGCTGCCTTCCTCCCCATCACCTATATCTGGCATTTCTCCCCATGCTCTCTCTCCCCAACTCCCCACCCCCTGCTGTCCCTCCCCTTTTTCCCCCCGACAGACCCCAGTGTGTGATGCTCCCCTCCCTGTGTCCATGTGTTCTCATTAGAACAAACCAAATTCTATCAACTTCTCACATTTGTCTTTACTCATTCTACAGACATTTATCTGAATCCTACTATAAGCTAGACTAAACTATTAGAGATACAATAATGAATACGATACAGCAGATGCTCAATACTTACTGAAAATGCAATGGTTTCCCCCCATAGGCAGTTTTGCTCTCCGCGGATTCAGTTTACCTGCAGTAAACCTTGATCTGAAAATATTAAATGGAAAATTTCAGAAATACAAAATTCATAAATTTTGAAAGTGCATGCTCCTCTGAGTGGCTTAATAAAATCTTGCGTCATTGGCTCCGTCCCGCCTGAGAGGTGGAGCGTCCCTTTGCCTAGCATATCCGTGGTGTCTACACTACCTGCCTGCTAGCCCCGTAGTAGCCGGCTTGGTTATCAGATTGACTGTCTGGGTGTCACAATGCTTGCATCCAAGCCACCCTTATTTGACTTTCTGGTGGCCCCAAAGTGCAAGAGTAATGATGCTGGCAATTGGGATATTGCCAAAGAGAAACCATAAAGTACTTCTTCTAAGTGAAAGGGAGAAAGTTTTCAACTTATAAGGAAGGAAAATAAATTGTATGCTGAGGTTGCTTAAGATCTACAGAAAGGTCAAATCTTCTATCTGTGAAATTGTGAAGAAGGAATGAGAAATTTGTCCTGGTTCTGCTGCTGCATCTCAGATTGCTACGGTCATGGCCACAGCGTCTGAAGATGGAAAAAAGGCATCAAAGTTGTGGGTGTACGACAGGGAGAGAAAACATGTTTGAGGCATCCGCCGGAGGTCTTGGAACTCGGTTGCCTATTTTTCCTATTGGATGGTTTATCACTTCTTGCTCATTTTCATCAAAGAGATCGTATTTTAAGATTAATTTATATAAGATAAATTAATTGGTCATAAAGTATGCCCGTTTTAGGTTTTTATAAACACAGATGTGCACTGCATAACGATGTTTCAATCAGCATCGGACAAGATTATCATGGAGCTGCCGGTCTTTGATACCATATTTTTACTGCACCTTTTCTATGTTTAGGTATGTTCAGATACGTAAATCCTTGCCATTTTGCTACAGTTGCCCACACTGTTCAGTAGAGTCACGTGCTATACAGGTTTGTAGCCTAGGAGCAGTAGGCTGTACCACGCACCTAGGTGTATAGTAGCTTGAAGCATCTAGACTTGCAGGTGGAAGACATGAACTGACAATGTGTTTTGATTGATGACAAATGCGTTGTGCCAGAAAGCACTGAACTTATAGGAAGACTGGAGCAAGGGGTCCCCTGAAACAAGTGACACCAAGCCATTTACTACAAATAAGGGATGGTTGCACAGATTCAGGAATAGGTTTGGATTGAAAAATAAAAAATTACCAGAGAAGCTGCAGCTGCTGATGAAGAAGATGCTGCCACCTTTCTGGCAGAGCTGAGGGAGATTAAGGAGAAAGAATACCATCCAAAGCAAATCTTCCATTGTGAAGAAACGAGGTGCTTCCAGAAGAAGATGCCTGATAGAACCGACATTCATAAAAGTTCAAAGGAGGCACTGGGGCATGAAGCATGAATGGGCAGATTAACCCTGGTACCAGGTGGCAATGTTGCAGGGCATACAATAAAGCCAGGTGTCATGCAGAGTGAAGAACGCATGTGCTCTCAACAACAACAACAACAACAACAGCCACAACCTACTATGTACTCACAAAAATTAAAAATAAAAAAATTTATGATTTAAAACCCCCAAATTATCTGCCCATGTTCTGTCAGTATAATCAGAAGGCGTGGGTGAGAGCCATGTTGTTTAAGGAATCCCTCCACCAATGCTTCATCCCAGAAGTGAAAAAATACTTGGAAAAGGAAGGGTTGGAATTTAAAGTCCTGTTTAGACAACAGACGTTGCACCTGGACATTCTGAATTTGTTTGTTGTGAGAATTAAAATGTCAAGGTTGTGTTTTTGCCTCCAAGTACAACCTCATTGCTTCAGGCCTTTGTCCAAGGCATGACATCATTTGGCTTGTCAAAACTATAGACGCCCACCTGAGATTTTGATCAGCAATTGATGCAGACTCTAATCTGAATATAATGCGGTGCCAGAAATTATGCACTATTGCTGACACAGTAACACTCCCCAAAGCTACAATGCATGAATCAAAACCAGAAATTGTAAATGTCTGCTGGAAGAACCCATGGAGTGAAGTCACGAATGATTTTAAAGGCTTTCTGGGATTGATGAAGTTAGGAAAATCATTCGTACAGAAAGACAAGTTCCTGGAGAACGATTTGCCGACATGCTTGAGAGGAAGTGGGAGAACACATTGAAGGCCATTGATAAGTGTTAACAAAGCAGGAAGTGGGAGAACTTGAGTCATCCACAGAGGAAGAGGAAGAAGAAACTGAAGCAGAACCAGCAATGTGGACGTTACCAACATTTGCAGAAGTGTTTCAGACTTCAGACTCTAAAAGACAAAACTATGAAATGTGATCCTTAATTGGAATGCAGCATTAAAGTCACCCGCATGATCACCAAGGGATTAGAATGTTGGCGGCAAAGCTTTGAAGAGTTAGAAAGAGACAACTTCTGATTAAAATGTTCTTCCAGGCCGGGCGCGGTGGCTCACGCCTGTAATCCCAGCACTTTGGGAGGCCGAGGCGGGCGGATCACGAGGTCAAGAGATCGAGACCATCGTGGCCAACATGGTGAAACCCCGTCTCTACTAAAAATACAAAAAAATTAGCCGGGCGTGGTGGCACACGCCTGTGTTCCGAGCTACTTGGAATGCTGAGGTGGAAGAATTGCTTGAACCCAGGAGGCGGAGGTTGCAGTGAGCCGAGATTGCACCACTGCACTCCAGCCCGGCGACATAGCAAGACTCTGTCTCAAAAAAAAAAAAAAGTTCTTCCAAAAGTTTTCAGCAAAAAACCTTTTAACTATTCAGGATCCCCAGCTGTCAACATCGTCGGCTTCTGATGTTCAGCCATCAACATTGTCACGGCCCAATGACCCGGGCCACCCCTAGCAGCCCATCCCCCTTCTGACAGGTCAGTAGTAGCCTAACGCTACGTCACAATGCCGATGGCGTTCACCTCACTTCCCCCCTCACAAAGGCATTTCATCATCTCATATCATCATCAGAAGGGCGAGTACAGTACAGTAAGATATTTTGAGGCAGAGCAAGACTAGATTCACATAGCTTTTATGACAGTGTATCATTCTAATTGTCCCGTTTTATTATTGTTGTTGTTAATCTCTGACTGTGCCTAATGAATAAGTTAAGCTTTATCGTAGGTATGTAGGCATAGGAGAAAAATGCTGAATATAGGGTTTGGCACTCTCTGCGGTTTCAGGCATCCACTGGGGGTCTTGGACCATACTCCCACAGATAAGGAGGGACTGCTGTACTTACTGAAAGACTGAAACTAAAATTAAAGTGCCATTTTGGCCGGGCGTGGTGGCTCACACCTGTAATCCCAGCACTTTGGGAGGCTGAGGCGGTTGGATCACAAGGTCAGGAGATTGAGACCATCCTGGCTAACACGGTGAAACCCCGTTTCTACTAAAAATACAAAAAATTAGCTCCGTGTGGTGGTACGTGCCTGTAGTCTCAGCTACACCGGAGGCTGAGGCAGGAGAATTGCTTGAACCTGGGAGGCGGAGGTTGCAGTGAGCCGAGATTGCACCACTGCACTCTGGCCTGGGCGACAGCAGCCTGGGCAACACAGCAAGACTCTGTCTCAAAAAAAAAGGTGCTGTTTCATTTTATATACTAGTGCTCTCCAGCAAAATAGTATTTGAGCATTATTTCCCAAATAACCATATTATTTTTGTCTATAAATATTTCCTTTAAACTACAAAATGTTAGAAATTGGAGAAAATGCTTTGCATTGGCTTAAGACTTTTCTCAGTCAGATACACAAGAAATTTTCAGTGCTAAATGTTACCTAGATAAAAATAACAATAGTGAACATTAATTGAGCATTTACTATGTGCTACTGCTTACCTATGCTAAGGATTTTTATTACCTCACTTAATTCTCTAAAGTCTAAACAATCCATGGGGAAGGTACTATTTCCTCATTTTACAGATGAAACTAAAGCTTGAAAATACGAATCAAGTTGCCCAAGTTCTCCCAGGTGAAATGTGGCCGAGACCAGATTCAAATGGAGGGAATCTGACTCCAGACCCCATACTATTTTGAACTACTATTACGTGTTAGATACAACAGCGTTTACATCTAGACATCCAAGTGCCTACAATAGTTTGTTCCTGCCCAGCATCGTTCGGGAGACTGCATTTTTGAGCATTTAACCACTCAGACTGCTTGGTTCAAATCTTGGCTCTATCATTTAAAGCTGTGTGACTGGCTGGGCGCAGTGGCTCATGCTGGTAATCCCAGCACTTTGGGAAGCTGAGGTGGGTGGATCACCTAAGGTCAGGAGTTCAAGACCAGCCTGTCCAACACGGTGAAACCCTGTCTCTACTAAAAATACAAAAAGTAGCTGAGCGGGGTCTCATGTGTCTGTAGTCCCAGCTACTCAGGAGGCTGAGGCAGAAGAATTGCTTGAACCTGGAGGCGGATGTTGCAGTGAGCCGAGATCACGACAGTGCACTCCATCCTGGGCAACAGACAAACAAATAAATACATAAATAAAAATAAGGTTGTGTGACTGCGGGCAAGTTACTTGAGCTCACCATGTCTTGTTTTCCTTTCTTAGAAAACTGCAGGTAATTATAGTGCCCACCTCATAGGGTTGATGTGAAGATAAAATGACGTAACATATGCAAAGCTCTTAAGGGAGCAGGTGGCTCACAGTACATCCTATTATACAAATAGCTGCTACTACTACTATTCTTATCAATGTTATTAGAGAGTCCATAACTTCTAATTGAGCTCAATGTGTCCGTAAAAGAATTCATGCTCAATGTTGCTACATCTTCTGATTTTTAAAGAGAAAATAAAACCTAGAGTTTTTTTAAAAAATGAGGTCTCCCAATTTTTAAATGTCAACATCTAATGGAAACTTTCAAAACTCCTGAGTGAGCAAAGGAAAATGTAACCCACCATGGCCAGTTTGTGCCTTTTCGTGGAGGACACACAGTGAAGTTACAGAATAAGGACCAGAGAATACAGACACCAGGGAGGATGGTTTATGCCACTTGGAATAGCCTAGTGTCTAAACAGGTCTTTGGGAGACACTTAGCATACAATGTTACAGACTTTACCTGGTCTGATTGGCTTGGTTCACTCATTGTGTTGCTAGCTGGTAAGAATTCCTTTAGGTACCATATTCCTCATGTATTCTCTAAACGATGATCAATTTGAGTTGATTACTTTCAATAAAACAAAAAGGAATCAAGGAACCAGATTTGGTGGTGTGTGCCTGTAGTCCCAGCTACTCAGGAGGCTGAGGCAGGAGGATTGCTTGAGCCCAGGAAATCGAGGCTACAGTGAGCTATGATAGCACTGCACTTCAGCCTGGGTGACAAGAGTGAGGCTTCATTTCTAAAGAGAGAAACTGAAAGTGACGAGAGTTCCATTTCCAGAAAGCAAAGCCTTGACGTTATCCACAGGGAAGGTGTTGCTCAGAATGTGTACACCAGTGCTGTTAAGTTTCCTTGGAAACTTGAATGATAATGTCTATTTTCATTTCTAAAATGGTTCTGCCAGAATGTCTAGGCTCTGTCATCATATACTCTGGTCTATCCAGCAGCACTTAATTACTTTAAAAACATTGTCTGAAGTTGAGGTTTGTTCATTGTCAGGTCTATCAGCACCTGAGTCCTTCACAAGCTGGCTGTGGCAGTCGCAGCAGGGATCACTCTGGCCCTGACTCCTGTCCCAGCACTGATCCAAACGTCTGTTCCAGCGGCTCTAGCAGCTGGCCAGGCATGTGGTCCAGCCAATAAAATATGCTGAGACAGACGCATAGTTTTGAAAAACTCAGTAGTAGTGAATGAGTATCCATGTTAGATATAAATAAATAAGTAAATTTACAGAGAGGGATATATAGGATTAAATAAAGAACAGTGTGTGCCCAGAGACGCTGTGAAAGGAAATTGAATGGTTTTTACGTGCTAGTCACACTTTTCCCTTGGTGGTGTCCGGAAGGCTGAATTTCCTTAGTCCTGGTTTTCCTTGTGGGAAAAACCACACGCAAAGAGTTCCAGTCTCTATTTTTGCTGAAGAATGCCACACTCAGCATTATGTTTTTAGAAGTAATAACGTGCTCCACTCATTCGTTAATTTTTTTTTTTTTTTTTAATTTTGAAACGGAGTCTTGCTCTGTCACACAGGCTGGAGTGCAATGGCACGATCTCGGCTCACTGCAACCTCCACCTCCCAGGTTCAAGCAATTCTCCTGCCTCGGACTCCAAGTAGCTGGGATTACAGGTATGCACCACCACGCCCGGCTGACTTTTGTTTTTAGTAAAGACGGGGTTTCACGATGTTGGCCAGGCTAGTCTCGAACTCTTGACCTCAAGTGATCCACTCGTCCCAGTCTCCCAGTACTGGGATTACAGGCGTGAGCCACTGAGCCCACTCATTTGTTAATTTATTTGTGCAATATTTATAGATCTCCTGCCATGCCCCAGGCACCTTACAGGGCACCGAGAACACAACAGCGAACATGACACAGTCCCTACCTTCGGGCAGCTCAAGAGCCGGAGGGAGAGGCCGCGAGTGAAAACTGCACAGAGACGGAAGGTGGGAGGGGCAGTCGGGGGAGCTTCACAGAGGAGAAGGCAAGGTGGTAACGTGGAACGTTGGTAACGTTCCGTGTAACTTCACGTTCTGTGAAGTCTGCATCTTCAAATGCCCCAGCTCTGTCTAGTCTGATGAGAGAGGAGAATGGCCAGGCTTATGGATGGAGGGGAGTCAGAGAGGGAACGAGGATTTCTCAGGAGGAACGAGAGGCGCGCAGCCCCTGTGGTGATCCCCACTTCCTGGAGAACGGGCCTTTCCTGGCCGTGCTGTGCTGCGGTCCCGGGGGACAAATGCGGGCGGACACTCCCTCCTGCGTGTGGCCGGGAGAAGGGCAGAGCACTTCCTTCCTGTGCCCCTCCCCTCTTCCGTCGGTCTCCCCCTCTCTGTTTTTACCTCTCTGCTCTCTTGCCCCTTAGCCTCTTTTCTCTCCCCATCTGGCCTCCGTCTCCATGGGTCAGTGCGCTCTGATTGCCCTGCCCTCCAGCCTGTTTCTAAAAAAGACAAAAACCGAATGATGAAGGAAAGCGACACGATGTCCATTTCCAGAAACCCAAGTCTTGACTTTATCCGCAACGGTAAGTGTCGCTCAGAATGCACTTTTCTTGTAGCATAGGGCATTTCCTTCCGTTTCGGGATCCGGGGTAGGAAAGGGGCTTGTAGGACCCCCTGTCTTTCACTCGGCTGTTCAGATTCTGCCATCTTCAGGAGAGGGATGGCCCTGCAAGTGGATTCCATTCAGTTTCTTGCCTGCGGAAGATGAAGAAGCAAGGGGGGTCTCAAGAGCGGAGCGCAGCCGTCGGGAGCAGCTCACTTGGAGGAGGAAAATGTTTTCTCTTAGATGTCCGCCCCCGCCTCTCTCTCTGCTCTGGGTGTGGGACTGGGGGGGGTCAGAGATACAAAGTGTCCAGACAGCCAAAATGTCAAGCAATTTCACTGTTCCAAGGACGGAAGATTAAATGTGTATGCCACACACAAAATACAATTGTGCCGACGACACTTGCAGGAATGAGTGGCTATCTTAGCCTAAGCCAGTTCCCAAAATAGGAATGCTCACTTGCTGGGAATTGGAGGAAAACCACGAATTCACTTCAAGGTATAGCACCTTGGCTTGCCAGAAAATTGCTGTGAGTGGGCAAGGACGGGGGCATTAGGATTGGGGGCTTGGGGTTGGGGGCAGATCTGCTGAGAGAACTAATGACTTGAGTTGGAGGGAAAACAAGACGAAAAGACTTTGTATTCAATTTCCACTCCCTTGAAACACACTACCCTGTGGGAGCCATACATAATTAATGATATTACCATGCAACCGTAGGACTACAGAGATACGCTAATATTGATGAATATTTTTTCATTTTTATTGCACTTTTCAAGTATGCCAAAAAACATTACAAGTTCATAAAAGAAAATAATTTGGCTCCATCATGACTGATCTCATACCTGCAAATGAGTCCATGGTACCACAAGCTTACCAGCCATCTGCGCTTATGGGGACAGTCCCATTTTTCACTATTTGTGGTCCCAGATGTCTGGACGTTTCAGATAAACTACCGGGTTTGAGTATTGGCTTTTACCATCAGCAACAGACTCATGGGAGACTAATTCCCATTTGATTCCAGAAATACTTTGAGGAAGGAAGTAGACATGGGTAAATAAGATGCCAAGTTTGGCAGCTGATGAGTATTCATTATATCAACCAATATTGATTGACCTCTTAAGCTTAAAATTTATCACTCAAGAAAACACGGCTGTCGGAAGGTGCCGAGCCTGAGGTGGACAATGGCGGAGCTTGGTGAAGCCGATGAAGCGGAATTGCAGCGCTTGGTGGCTGCCGAACAACAGAAGGCACAGTTTACTGCACAGGTGCATCATTTCATGGAACTATGTTGGGATAAGTGTGTGGAGAAGCCAGGGAATCGCCTAGATTCTCGCACTGAAAACTGTCTCTCCAGCTGTGTAGACCGCTTCATTGACACCACTCTTGCCATCACCAGTCGGTTTGCCCAGATTGTACAGAAAGGAGGGCAATAGGCCATCCCCCAGGAGAATGACAGAAGCAAAGGACTTGTTATTAAGCAGACTGAAGAGCCAGTAGGGGAAGGTTGTCAGCCCACTGTCAGATCAGCATCAGGCTGTTATCAAGTCTGTTGGTGCTAAAAAAGTAAAAGATGAAATGTTCAAAGAGTGAAATTTATTTATTTGGAATTCAGAAATTCCAGGCTGTATCACATCAGTTATTCAATAAATGTTAATTCTCCAAAAAAAAAAATTATCATTCAAATTGTAGCTGACATTTCATGGGCTACACAATAGCTGTGCTTTTGCTAGTTGGTGGCTCTATTACTATAGCCAACTGTGCAAATATTTTTTTTTGCTCAAAAGCTGACATGTTCGGGAGGGAAATAGGTTTCTGACCCTTTAATAAATAATTCTAGTTAGTCCTCTCCCATCCGTCCCAAATCAATAGGAAGCACACTCAAGAGGAACTCATCACCCAGTGTTGAAAGGTAGATTTGCGGAAGTCCACCCATGTGTGGTAGAGACAGAATACTCAGCATATATTTCCTGGGCTCCCCTGCAGGCTCAGCCCCTGCAGAGGGGAAGTGGACAAGCCTCAGTTCTGGACTGAAGTTGCACGTTGAATGGGTAAAGCCCATGGTCATAAGCAACATGGTTCAATGATATGGAAGACAACTCTGCAGTCACCGGGACCGCGGTGGACTTTGTGTGGCTGGAAATGAACCTTTATGGTGCTAAATCACTGAGATTTCAGACTTTCTTTGTTACCCTAACATATCATCATTGCCTACACACACTAGTAGACTGAAAAACCACAAACCAATAAACATTGACGATGCCCCTATTATATGTAAGAGGACATAGCAGTAAACTCCCTCCCAGAAGAATCCTTTCTCCATGGAAGGCTCTGACTCATCATTCACTGTTCCCAGGGGTGACTGATGACACCTCAAACTCTGAAGGTTGGTGACAATCGAATTCAGGAATAGCTGTCACCCACTACCCATACTTGTGGAGGAAGCATTGTCTCTGACGCCAGAAACTCAAATTAGCTTTTGATATTTAATGTCATTTGGTCTTGTCTGTTTACTTATTTAAAATAACTGTGAGAATCATAGTTTGCAGTATGCATGAAAGTACATTTTGTACTTGATGGAAGATAGTATCTCTTGAAACAGAGAATGTGAAGTAATTTTAGACTCGAATTCTTCCCAAATTAGGCTGCCATCAAGCCCTGCTGCTTCCATCACAAAACTTCCAAAGCACTCCCATTCTTGCAACTTCACTGTCAATGGGCTAAATTCAGAAACAAACTCTGACTTTTGGTATATAGCAAGGACTGAGTGCCAGACCAGAGAAAGTTTGTCACCTTTGAAAATCTCATCTGAGAGGCTTACTTACTTCATAATTCTTCTGAGTGAGGTACCTGAGGGAGTCTATTAAATCTTCAGAAAGAAATAATGTTTTCTATTTTGTTGCTAAACTTACCATGGAACCTTAAATAAAGAATAGTGAAACTTTATTAGGGAAGGAAAGTAGGGACAAGACAGTGATTAATAAACTCGGTTTCTCAAGTGCAAAGGAATTTCAGCGAGCTGTAAAGTTTGAGTATGTGTGTAACTTTTTATTTCCCCTTGATGTATGATTAGGTTTACTACCTCCTGATATTAACATTTACACACCAGCTATAGTAGCAACACATTTTACATTCGTTTGCAAATTAGTTTTCAATCCAGTATGTCTCTGGAAAGGCAAGCAAAATGTTGCTAAAGAATACAAACTGGCTCTTGTAAACCAGAATATTATATTTTTGACAGCAACTAAAGGGAAGAGAGAGAGTTGAGAACTCAGATTTGCTAAGCACACAGTATGATGGGTGCTTGTTGCTGTAATACACATTTTATCCTTAATTCTCACTACAATCTGAAGACAGACATGATCTCCATTTTATAGATGAGGATACTGAGACTTCAAGGAATATGGGTATTTCGTAAATTTAGCCTGCTGGTCCTGTGAGGGGCAGGTGGAGCTGGCATGCAGACCTAGCCTTTCTGACCCCAGAGTTAGTGTTTTTCCCATTCTGCCAGACTGGCCACGGGAAAATGCCCCACTACAGCATCATCTTCAAGTCATACCTATTCCAACTGGCTCTCCAAAGGCATTAGGGCATGCATTTTCAATGGGGGTGAAATTGTCCCCAATGGGGTGAAAATTGGTTCTTGGGAAGAGGCAGGGATCTTTCTCTTGCTGTAAAGCACTAGTATAGTACACAAACAGATATCCAGCATGCCTGTGCTATTAGCATCTCATGGAGGGGGTGATTAGGAACAAATGTGTCTAAAAAAGGCTGCTTATAGGGGTGCTAATGAAAACAAGGTTGACCACTGGGCAAAGGGAAGAGGAGAGGCTCAAGAGATGTGAGTGGCTGTTTAGAGGATTGTCGCATCTGCCATTGGTCTGGGACCATCATGGGGAAATGACCTGGAGCCCCAGGTGCCTGTAGTTCTTTCTCATTCTTTCTGAACATGGAAGTTCAGAGAAGGTACAGACCACAGCCAATAAGTGGCATCTGTTGCTAGATCTTCCTCCTGACCTTTTGTCCTCCAACTCGTTAGAAACTTCACTGGTAGATTAATCTTACACATGGCAATGGCAAAAAGACTTCAAGGAAATGAACAGTAGCTCCTTCCCCTAAGCAGCTCGGGACACCTGAAGTGGAAACACTTTCTAGAGCAAGGATTCAAAGACCCTTCCATCTATCTAAGTCACAGCTCCCCTGGGGACCCTATTGGTGTGGGACATGTGTGTTGTTCCCCAACTGCTCTTCTGTAATTGGCACCAAGGGTCGGGGTCGTTGAAGGCTTTTTGGAATGAAGCTAATCATTAGGTCTACCTAAAGATTCCTCCACCAAAGTGGGATTTGAGGCTTTACTCCTGTGAGCTCAGGGGTCTATCTTGTCACTCATACAGGGGACTGAGGAAGTGGCTGCAATGACTGAATTCTTTTGTGTTACTTCTCTGCCCTTGACAGAGCGAACCTGGGGCAGACATCGTCTAGTAACAGTGCTGCTCACTTCTCATTTTAAAATTACATCAGTGGGAGTCCTAGGAGAAGATTTTTTTTTTTTTAAAGCAAAAACCAGTAACTAAAGAACAGGGCTCCAACATCCTGTGTCTCCTCTGTTGTAACTGGGCATACCGTGTTTCCATTAACTTTTGTCTTCATCTTGAAGGAGGGAGAGGACTGTTTCAGATTGTAAAATGTGGGATAGAGGAAAAGCTATGCTAACAGTAGGAGGAAAACTATGCGTTTAGGTCGCTTACTAACACACTTAAAAGAAAATGTTTCCAGTGACAATAAATAATTGGATTTCTTACAGGGGACACACAATGCTTCAGATAACTCCTTTCCCCTTTATCTGGGTTTTTGATGCCTGGTAGGAGGGAGTTGGGGAGAGACGCTTCACAGTGGATGGAGGGAGATAAAAGGGAAGGATCTGACAGTTGCCATTACCACCGTGCGGTATCGTTTACCTCAGCCAGGAGTCACTAACGCGCCAGGTCACCCATGGGGTTGAGGGCAAGACGAGGAGTTTACACAGCCACGTAGGGTAGCTGGCTGGCTGGGGGCATTCATCAAACTGTGACAACAAACATGAGAAGAATATTTGTTCAGGCACAGAGATCAAGATAACAGTGCTTTCCTTGCAATGCTTTGGCACTTTGGTGGAAGGGATGCTTTACATTGTGACATCAGCTCCTTCTGAGCTTTTGAGAAGGACCCACACAATTAAGGGATGTAGTGAAATAGCCTACTTCTTTGGAATGGAGCTCTTCCTAAGAATTTATTGTTTCACTAAAATGTCTTCTTCTGCACCAACTCCAAATCTGAGCTGGAAATTCTTCATTTTTATTGTGCTAAAATATATATTACATAAAATTTACCATTTTACTGATGTTTCCTTGTACCATTCAGAGGCATTAAGTGCAATCGCATTGTTGTGCAACTATAACCACCATCCATCTCCCGAACTTTTTCATTAGCTCCAGTTAAAACTCCATACCTACCAGGCGCAATGGCTTAGGTCTGTAATCCCAGCACTTTGGGAGGCTGAGAAGGGCAGATCACAAGGTAGGGACTTCAAGACCAGTCTGGCCAACATGGTGAAACCTCGTCTATACTAAAAATACACAAAAATTAGCCCAGGTGTGGTAACACGCGCCTGTAGTCCCAGCTATTCAGGAGACTGAGGCAGGACAATGACTTGAACCCGGGAGGTGGAGGTTACAGTGAGCTGACATTGCACCACTGCCCTCCAGCCTGGGCGACAGAGTGAGACTCCATCTCAAAACGAGGACAACAACAATCCTCTGTTCCCTATTCCTCCCTATTCCTCCCTCCTCTCAGCCTCGGGCAACCACTGTTCTACTTTCTGTTTCTATGAGTTTGACTATTTCTAGGAACCTTATAAAAGAGGAATTATACAACATTTGTACTTTAGTGTCTGGCTTATTTCACTTAGCATAACGTCTTCAAGGTTCATCCATGTTGTAGCATGTATCAGAATTTCATCTTCCCCCGATTTAAAAACTGTGCTAAAATACATATGCTTAAAATTGACCATCTTACCATTTTTATGTGTATAGTTCAGTGGCATTAAATATATGCATCGTGTTCTGCAACCATGACCACCATTCATCTCCATAGCTTTTTTACCTTGTAAAACAGAAACTCTGTACCCATTAAACTCCCAATCCCTGCCTACCCCCAGCTCCTGACAACCACTATTCTATTCTTGTGTCTACGACATTGACAGCTCTAAGTATTAATACATTTTTCTTTTTTTGATTGGCTTAATTTGGTTAGCATAATGTCCTCAAGATTCATGTGTGTTGTAGCCTATGTCAGAATTTCCATCCTTTATAAGGCTGTGGAATATTCCATTGTATGTATATACTGTATTTTAATTATTCATTCATCCATTCATCAGTGAACACTTGGGTTGCTTCCAAATTTTAGCTATTGTGAACAGTAATGTTATGAACATGGGTGTGCAAATACCTTTTTGAGACTCTGCTTTCAGTACTCAGAAGTGAAATTGTTGGATCATACAGTAATCTAGTCTTAATTTTTTGAGGAACCGCCATACTGTTTCCTACAGGGACTCCGCCATTTTACATTCCCACCAATAATGCACGTGGTTCCAACCTCTCCACATCTTCACCAACACTTAGTACTGTTTGTTTGATAGTAGCCCTCCTAATAGATGTGAGGTGGTATCTTATAGTTGTTTTGATTTGCATTTTCTTTTTTTTTTTTTTGAGACGGAGTTTCGCTCTTGTTACCCAGGCTGGAGTGCAATGGCGCGATCTCAGCTCACTACAACCTCCGCCTCCTGGGTTCAAGCAATTCTCCTGCCTCAGCCTCCCGAGTAGCTGGGACTACAGGCATGGGCCACCATGCCCGGCTAATTTTTGTATTTTTAGTAGAGACGGGGTTTCACCATGTTGACCAGGATGGTCTCGATCTCTT
>PVKV010021351.1:0-37744 GCA_004027835.1 Alouatta palliata | reverse complement strand
AAAAAATATATATATATATAAAGAATTCAAAGCACAACACCACAGAAAACCATTGAATCACAGAAAGATAACAAGACAGGAAGAAAGAGTTCAGTTGTCATCAGTTTAAAATAATTGGTTATAAGATTTTTTTTTTGGAAGCTTGATGGTAACCTCAAATCACAAAACCCATAACAGGTACACAAAAAATAAAAAGCAATAATTTAAAACATTACCAGAGAAAAGTTATTTTTTCACAATAGAAGGCAGGAAAGAAGGAAGGGAGGACCAGAAATCAAACAAACAAAAAAAATTAGAAAATGGCAGTAGTAAATTCTTACCTATCAATAATTATCTTGAATGTAAATGAATTAAATTCTCTAATCTAAAGACACAATATTTCTGAATGGATTTTCTTAAAATAATCTAACTGTGTGTTGTCTACAAGAGACTCACTTTATTAGTAAGGATATACATAGACTAAAATTGAAGAGATAAAACGTTATTTCACACAAATGAAAATCAAAAGAGAACAGAGGTACTTACATTAGACAAGATAGACCTTAACTTATAAACTATGGTTAGCCAGTGGTCTTACCAGACTGTAGAGGATAGCCAGCAGTTCTATTTTACCTTAGAGTGCAAAATTATATTGTAATAAATGAACAATTTACCAAGAGTACATAACAATTTTAAAGAGTACATGCACCCAACATTGGAACAATTAAATACATAGAGTAAGTGTCAAAAGATCTGAAGTGAGAGATAGACTGAAATATAATAATAATGGGAGACCTCAATACACTTTTAAAATTGAACAGAAGATCTAGACATAAAACCAATAAGGAATCATTAGATTTGAATTACACTTTAGACCGAGTGAACCTAACAGACATATGTAAAACATTCCATCCAACAGTAGCAGAATACACATTCTTCTCAAGTTTACATGGAATATTCCCCAGGGAAAATCATGTATTAGGTCACAAAACGAGACTTAACAAATTTAAGAGGATTGAAATTATATCAAGTATCTTCTTGGATTACAATACCATGAAACTAACAATTAATAACAGGAAAAATCTTGAAAAATACTAAAATATGTGGAAAGTAAAAAACATGCTCCTAAACAACTAATGGGTCACAAAAGTATAAAAGTAAATAAAAAATACGTTGAGAGAAACAAAAATAGAAATAAATTAATAGCAATAAATGCCTATATCAAAAGGAAGAAAGATCTCAAATAATATATTACACCTCAAAGAACTAGAAAAAATAAGAGCAAGCTAAGCCCAAATTTAGCAGATGGAAGGAAATAACTATCAGGGAAGAAATAAATAGAATAGATACAGAAAAATATTTGAAAAAAAAAGTGAATGTAAGATTTGGGTTTCCCTTTTTGAAAAGACAAAATCAACAAACCCTAAGCTAGACTAAATTTAAAAATGGAAAAGATTGAAATATACAAAATCAGAAATAAAAAAGTAGACATTACAACTAACTAGAGAAATACAAAACATTATAAAAATCTACAATGAAAAAGCATATACCAATAAACTGAATAATATAGAATAAATTGATACATTTCTAGACACATACCACCTACCAAAACTGAATCTTGAATAGAAAACTTGAACTTAACAATAATGAAAAAGAAAACTGAATCAGCAATAAAAATTCTCCCATCAATAAAAAGCCCAAGACCAAATATACTAGAAAGAGATTTTAACAAAAATAGCATGGTGCTAGCACAAAAACAAACACATCATACAATGCAAAAAGATATAAAGATATAAAGCCCAGAAATAAACCCATGCATTTATGCTCAACTGATATTTGACAATGGTCCAAGGAAAAAAATATTAAGAAAGGACAGTCTCTTCAATAAATGATGCTACCAAATCTGGTTTTCCAAATGCAGAATAATGAAACTGGATCTTTAACTGACATCAAAGAAATCAAAACAGGATTGATGAAAGACTCAAACATAAGACCTAAATCAATAAAAGTAACAGAAAAAATTTAAAAAGCATGTCAGAAAAGCTGCATGACATTGGTCTGTGCAGTAAATTCTTGGATATAATTGCAAAGGCATAAATGACAAAAGCAAAAACAGACAAATAGGATTGCATCAAACTAAGTCTTCTGCATAGCAAAGGAAACAAAAGAGTGAATAGACAATCCACAGAATGAGAGAAAAAGATTTGCAAACGATGCATCTAATAAGGGGTTAAGATCCAAACCATATAAGAAATTCAAACAACTCAATAGTGAAAAAAGAAATGAATTAAAATATGGGTAAAGAAACGGAATAGACATTTCACAAAAGATGACATACAAATTGCCAACAAGTACATGAAAAAAGGCTCAACATTATTAAATATTAGAAAAGTAAAAATTAAAACTACAAGGAGATGTTATCTCATACGTGTTAGAATGCCTTTTATAAAAAATATAAAAGAAAATAAGTGTTGGCAAGGATGTAAACAAAGTATAATTCTTGGTCATTTTTGGTGGGAATGTAAATTAATACAGCCACTGTCAAAAACGTTAATAAGTTTATTAAAAAAATAAAAGTAAAACTACCATGTAATTCAGCTGATCCACTTCTAAGTATATAGCAAAAGGAATTGAAATCAGTGTGTCAGATATCTGCACTCTCATGTGAATTGCAGCATTGTTTACAATAACCAAGATAAGGAATCAATCTGTGGCCATCAGTAGATAAATTGATTTTAAAAATGTGGTACAAATACACTGTGAAATACTATTCATCAATAAAAAAGAAAGAAATCCTAATCATTTGAGACAGTATGGATGAACCTGGAGAACATTATGCTAAGTGAAATAAGCCAGACATAGAAAGACTTCATTATTTTACTTACATGTAAAATCTTGAAAATCTAAAAAAGTAGAAAGCAGAATTGTAGTTATCAGAAACTGAGGATGGGGGGATGAGTAAGGAAGTTGTTGGTCATAGGATACAAAGTTTAAGATAGGAGGAATAAGTTCTGATATCTATTGCACAGCCGAATGATTATAGTCAAGGATAATGTACTGCATTTTCAAAATAATTAAAAGAGTGAACTTCAAACAGCTCATCACAAAAAATAAGAGATGTGATGGGTGTGTTAATTACTTTCATTTAATTATTCCACAATATATGCAAGTATCAAAACATCACATTGTACCCCATAAGTGTATACAATTATCATTTGTCAATTAAAATAATACAGATGCTCCTTGACTTACCATTGGGTTATGTACTAATAAACCCATCATAAGCTAAAAATATTAGACAGATCGACAAGACAGAAAATTAACAAGAATATCCAAGACTTGAACTCAGATCTGGACCAAGTGGACCTAGTAGACATCTATAGAGCTCTCCACCCCAAATCCACAGAACATATATTCTTCTCAGCACCACATTGCACTTATTCTAAAATAGACCACATAATTGGAAATAAATCACTCCTCAGCAAATGCAAAAGAACGGAAATCCTAACAAACACTCTCTCAGACCACAATTCAATCAAATTAAAATCAGGATTAAGAAACTCACTCAAAACCGCACAACTACATGGAAACGGAACAACCTGCTCCTGAATGACTACTGGATAAATAATGAAATGAAGGCAGAAATAAAGATGTTCTTTGAAACCAATGAGAATGAAGACACAATGTACCATAGTCTCTGGGACACATTTAAAGCAGTGTCAAAAGGGAAATTCATGTCACTAAATGTCCACATGAGAAGCAATGAAAAATCTAAAATTGACACCCTAATATCACAATTTGAAGAACCGGAGGAGCTAGATCAAACAAATTCAAAAGCTAACAGAAGACAAGAAATAACCAAGATCAAGCAGAACTGAAGGAGACAGAGATGAAAAACACCCTTCAAAAAATCAATAAATCCAGCAGCTGGCTTTTTTAAAAGATCAACAAAACAGACTAATAAAAAAAGAAAAGAGAGAAGAATCCAACAGATGCAATAAAAAACGATACAGGGGATATCATCACTGATTCCACAGAAATACATACTACAATCAGAGATTACTACAAACACCTCTATGCACATAAACCAGTAATTCAGAAGAAATGGATAAATTCTTGGACTCCTAAACGCTGCCAAGACTAAACCAAGAAGAAGGTGAATCCCTGAATAGACCAATAACAAGGGGTGAAGTTGAGGCAGCAATTAATAGCCCACCAACCAAAAAAAGTCCAGAACCAGATGGGTTCACAGCTTGATTCTACCACAGGTACAAAGAGGAGTTGGTACCATACTTTCTGAAACTATTCCAAACAATACAAAAAGGGAATCTCCCTAACTCATAATATGAGACCAACATCATCCTGATACCAAAACCTGGCAGAGACACAACTAAAAAAAAAAAAAAAAAAAATTCATGCCAATATCCATGATGAACATTGATGCAAAAATCATTAATAAAATACTGGAAAACCAAATGCAACAGTACATCAAAAACTTATCCATCACAATCACGTCAGTTTCATCTAGGGGATGCAAGGCTGGTTCAACATACACAAATCTAAAAACGCAATCCATCACATAAACAGAACCAAAGACAAAATCCACATTATCATCTCAATAGATGCAGAGAAGGCCTTTGACAAAATTCAACAGCCCTTAAAGCCTAAAACTCAATAAACTAGGTATCAAATGGAACGTATCTCAAAATAATAAAAGCTATTTGTGGCAAACCCACAGCCAATACCATATTGAATGGGCAAAAACTGCAAGCATTCCCTTTGAAATCCGGCACAAGACAAGGGTGCCCTCTCTCACCACTCCTATTCAACATCGTATTGGAAGTTCTGGCCAGAGCAATCAGGCAAGAAAAAAATATAAAGCATATTCAATTAGGAAAATAGTAAGTCAAATTGTCTCTATTTGCAGACAACATGATTGCATATTTAGAAGACCCCATCATCTCAGCCCAAAATCTCCTTAAGTTGATAAGCAACTTCAGCAAACTCTCAGGATACAAAATCAATGTGCAAAAATCACAAGCATTCCTATACACCAATAACAGACTTAAAGAGAGCCAAATCAATAATGAACTGCCATTCACAATTGCTACAAAGAGAATAAAATACCTAGGAATACAACTAACAAGGAATGTAAAGGAACTCTTCAAGGAGAACTACAAACCACTGCTCAAAGAAATAGGAGAGGACACAAACAGATGGAGAAACATTCCATGCTCATGGATAGGAAGAAGCAATATTGTGAAAATGACCACACTGCCCAAAGTAATTTATAGATTCAATGCTGTCCCCATCAAGCTACAATTGACCTTCTTCACAGAACTAGGGAAAAACACCTTAAACTTCATATGAAACCATAAAAGAGCGCGCATAGCCAAGACAATCCTAAGCAAAAAAAAAAAAAAAAAAAAAAAAAAAAAAAGCTGGAGGCATCATACTACCTGACTTCAAACTATACTACAAGGCTACAGTAATCAAAACAGTATGGTGCTGTTATCAAAACAGAGATATAGATCAATGGAACAGAACAGAGATCTCATAAGTAATGCCACACATTACTTATGAGACACATAATTGTCAGATTCATCAAGGTTGAAATGAAGACAAAAATGTTAAGGGCAGCCAGAGAGAAAAGTCAGATTACCCACAAAGGGAAACTCATTACACTAACAACAGATCCTTCTGCAGAAACCCTACAAGCCAGAATTGGGGGTGGGGGAGGTCAATATTCAACATTCTTAAAGAAAAGAATTTTCAGCCCAAAATATGATATCCAGCCAAACTAAGATTCATAAGTGAAGGAGAAATAAAATCCTTCACAGACAAGAAAATGCTGAGAGATTTTGTCACCAACAGGCCTGCCTTACAAGAGCTCCTGAAAAAAGCACTAAATATAAAAAGAAAAAAACCTGTTCTAGTCACTGCAAAAACATACCAAATTATAAAGACCATTGACACTATGAAGAAACTGCATCAATTAACCGGCAAAATAACCAGCTAGCATCATAATGACAGGATCAAATTCGCAACATTAACCTTAAATGTAAATGAGCTAAATGCCACAATTAAAAGACACAAGCTGGCAAATTGTGTAAAGAGTCAAAATCATTGATGTGCTGCATTCAGGAGACCCATTTCACATGCAAAGAAACACACAGGCTCAAAATAAAAAGATGAAGAAATATTTACCAAGCAAATGGAAAGCAAAAAAGCAAGGGATGCAATCCCAGTCTTGGATAAAACAAATTTTAAGCCAATAAAGATCAAAAAAGGAAAATTAGTCATTACATAATGATAAAGGGATTAATGCAACAAAAAGAGCTAACTATCCTAAACATATAGGCACTCAATACAGAAGCACCCAAATTCATAAAGCAAGTTCTTAGAGACCTACAAGGAAACATAGACAGCTACAAAATAATAATTGAATACTTTGATACCCCACTCTCAATATTAGAGAGATAAACAAGACAGAAAATTAACAAGAATATTCAGGACTTGAACTCAACTCTGGACCAAGCTGACCTAATAGACATCTTCAGACTCTCAACCTCAAATCAACAGAAAATACATTATTTTCAGCATGACATTGCACTTATTCTAAAACTGACCACATAATTGGGAGTAAAACACTCCTTAGCAAATGCAAAAGAACAAAAATCACAACAAGCAGTCTCTCAGACCCAGTACGATCAAATTAGAACTCAAAATTTAAAAACTCACTCAAAACCACACAACTACTTGGCAACTGAAAAACCTACTCCTGAATGACTACTGGGTAAATAACAAAATTAAGGCAGAAGTAAATAAGTTTTGTGAAAACAATGAGAACAAACACACAACATACCAGAATTTCTGGAACTCAGCTAAAGCAGTGTTTAGAAGGAAATTTATAGCACTAAATGCCCACAAGACAAAGCAAGAAAGAATCTAAGATTGACACCCTAACATCACAATTAAAAGAACTAGAGAAGCAAAAGCAAACAAATTCAAAAACTAGCAGGAGACAAGAAATAACTAAGACCAGAGAAGAGCTGAAGGAGATAGAGACATGAAAAGCTCTTCAAAAAATCAATGAATCCAGGAGCTGGTTTTTGAAAAGATTAACAAAATAGATAGACAGGTAGCCAGACTAATAAAAAAGAAAACAGAGAAGAATCAAATATACACAATAAAAAATGATAAAGGGGATATCACCACTGATCCCACAGAAATACAAACTACCATCAGAGAATAGCGTAAGCACCTCTACGCAAATAAACTAGAAAATCTAGAAGAAACGGATAAATTCCTGGACACACACCCTCCCAATGCTAAACCAGGAAGAAGTCGAATCCCTGAAGAGACCAATAACAAGTTCTAAAATTAAGGCAGTAATTAATAGCTTACCAACAAGAAAATGCCCAGGGCCAGATGGATTCACAGCCAAATTCTATCAGAGGTACAAAGAGGAGCTGGTACCGTTTGTTCTAAAACTATGCTTAACAACAGAAAAAGAGGAACTCCTCCTTAGCTCATTTTATGAGGCCAGCATCACCCTGATACCAAAAATGGCAGGGACACATCAATAACAAAAAATTTGAGGCCAATATCTCTGATGAAAATCAATGCAAAAATCCTTAATAAAATACGGGAAAAACGAATTCAATAGCACATCAAAAAGCTTATCCACCACCATCTAGTTGGTTTCATCATTGGGATGCAAGGCGGGTTCAACTCATGCAAATCAATAAACGTAATTCATCACATAAACAGAACCAAAGACCAAAGCCACATGATTATCTCATGCAGAAAAGGCCTTCGATAAAATTGAAAAACTCCTTCATGCTGAAAACTCTCAATAAACTCGGCATTGATGGAATGTATCTCAAAATAGTAAGAGCTATTTATGAAAAACCCACAGCCATATCATACTGAACAGGCAAAAGCTGAAATAATTCCCTTTGAAAACTGGCACAAGACAGGAATACCCACTCTTACCACTTCTATTCAACATAGTATTGGAAGTTCTGGCCAGGACAATCAGGCAAGAGAAAAAAATAAAGCGTGTTCAAATAGGAAAAGAGGGAGTCAAATTGTCTGTTTACAAATGACATAACTGTATATTTAGAAAACCTCATTGTCTCAGTCCAGAATCTCCTTAAGTTGATAAGCAACTTCAGCAAAGTCTCAAAATACAAAATCAAAGTGCAAAAATTACAAGCATTTCTATACACCAATAATAGACAAAGAAAGAGCCAAATCATGAGTGCACTCACATTCTTGTTTGCTACAAAGAGAATAAAATACCTAGGAATACAACTTACAAGAAATGTGAAGGATCTCTTCAAGGAGAACTACAAACCACTTCTCAAGAAAAAAAAAAGAACAAAGATAAATGGAAAAACATTTTATGCTAATGGATAGGAAGTATCAATATTGTCAACATGGCCACACTGCCCAAAGTAATTTATAGATTAAATGCTACCCCCATCAGGCTACAATTGACTTTCTTCAGACAATTGAAAAATACTACTTTAAATTTTATATGGAACCAAAAAAGAGCCCATAGAGACAAAACAATCTCTAGCAAAAGGAACAAAGCTGGAGGCATCATGCTACCTGACTTCTAACTATATTGCAAGTCTACAGTCACCAAAACAGCATGGTACTGGTATCAAAACAGATCTATAGACCAATGGAACAGCCTCAGAAATAATGCTAGACATCTACAACCATCTGAACTTTGACAAACCTGACAATAACAAGCAATGGGGAAAGGATTTTCTATTCAATAAATAGTGTTGGGAAAACTGGCTAGCCATACGCAGCAAAATGAAACTTAACCCCTTCCTTACACCTTATACAAAAATTAACTTAAGATGGATTCAAGACTTAAACATAAGACCTACAACCATAAAAACTGTAAAAGAAAACCTAGGCAATGTCATTCAGAACATAGGCATAGGCAAAGACTTTATGATTAAAATATCAAAAGCAATGGCAACAAAAGTCAAAATTGACAAATGTGATCTAACTAAATTACAGAGCTTCTGCACAGTAATAACTGTCATTAGAGTGAGCAGGCAACCTACAAAATGGGAGAATATTTTTGCAATCTACCCATCTGACAAAGGACTAATATCCAGAATCCACATAGAACTTAAACAAATTTACAAGAAAAAAACAAACAATCTCATCAAAAAGTGAGCAAAGGATATGAACAGACACTTTTCAAAAGAAGACATTTATGCATCCAACAAACATGTAAAAATGTTCATCGTCACTGGTCATTAGAAAAGTGCAAATCAAAACCACAGTGAGATACCATTTCATGCCAGTTAGAATGGCGATCATTGAAAAATCTGGAGACAACAGATGCTGGAGAAGATGTGGATAGATAGGAACACGTTTACACTGTTGGTGGGAATGTAATTAGTTCAATCACTGTGGAAGACAGTGTGGTGATTCCTCAGGGATATACAAATAGAAACACCATTTGACCCAGCAATCCCATTACTGGGTACATACCCAAAGGATTATAAATCATTCTATTATAAAGACACATGCACACGTGTGATCATTGCAGCACTGCTTACAATAGCAAGGACTTGGAACCAACCTAAATGCTCATCAATGATAGACTAGATAACAAAAATGTGGCACATATACACCATGGAATACTATGCAGCCATAAAAAAGGATGAGTTGATGTTCTTTGCAGGGATATGAATAAAACTGGAAACCATCATTCTCAGAAAACTGACACAAGAACAGAGAACCAAATACTGCATGTTCTCACTCATAAGTGAGTGTTGAAAAATGAGAACACATGGACACAGGGAGGCTAATATCACACACTGGGACCTGTTGGAGGGTGGGAGAACTGGGGCAGGGATAGCAGGGAGTGGAAGAAATGGGGAGAGATAACATTAGGAGAAATACCTAATGTAGATGACAGGGGGATAGATGCAGCAAACCACCATGGCATGTGCATACCTATGTAATAATCTTGCACAATCTGCACATGTACCCCAGAACTTAATGTATAATAATAATAACAAGAAGAAAAAAAAAAGCACCACATGTTCTCACACATGAGTTGGAGTTGAAAAATGAGAACACATGGACCCAGGGAGGGAAACATCACACATTGGGGCCTGTCAGGGGGTGATAGACTAGGAGAGAGATTGCATTAGAAAAACTCCCTAATGTAGATGACGAGTTGATGGGTGTAGCAAACCACCATGGCATGTGTATACCTATGTAACAAACCTGCATGTTTTGTACATGTATCTCAGAATTTAAATTATAATTTTAAAAAACTTAAAATTCAAAATAATATTATTTGCCAATTCCGGAAATTATATTCACTCCCCTATCCCCAGAGTTTATTGTTATTTGTTTCATGATTGTTTTGAAGTAACTCCATTAAATTTATTTTATTGTATTTTATTTATTTATTTTGGAGCTGGGGTTTCACTGTTTTGCCCAGACTGGAGTGTAATGGCATGATCTGGGCTCACTGCAACCTCCATTTTCTGGGTTCAAGCGATTCTCCTGCCTCAGCCTCCTTAGCAGCTGGGATTACAGGCAGGCACCACCATGGCAGGCTAATTTTTTTCTCTATTTTTAGTAGAGACAGGGTTTCTCCATATTCGCTAGACTGGTCTTGGGCTCCTGAACTCAAGTGATCCACCCGTTTTGGCCTTTCAAATTACAGGCATGAGCCACCATGCCCAGCCTGATTCCATTAAATTTATATTCATTTTCATGTGTGGCCTCCGATATCTGTGGTAGGTTAATCATCAGCCAATGACTGAACAAATATTCTCTTAATTGTTTTGAACCAAAAAATCTTCTGTGTTTTGCCTAGAGGCCAAGTGGTCTACCCTAACGTTTTTTATTTTTGCAGAACCATGATTTTGGCCTGATGTGAGTAATTATTATCTTTCGACATCTGTGGTCTTCTTCTGTCTTCCCAGCCAGTAAAGACTGTCAAGCTTTTCTCACATTGCTTCGCTCTGGCACAGACTCTTCTGATTCTCTCTTTCATTTTTAAGAATCTCTGTGATAACCTTGATTCTACTTGGATAATTTTGTTCTAAGATCACCTGTTTAACAACCTTAATTTCACTGTCTATATTAATTTTCCTTTTATATAGCATATTAGGTTAATAGGTCCTAAAGATTAGGATGTGAACGTATTTGAAATGCCATTCTTCAGCATAGTATGCACAGGCATTCTGTTAACTTTTGCCCAATATAATTAGCTCCTATGCTACTAGGTGAATGCAGATTTAGAATCGCTATGTTTTCCTAATAAGAGGACATTTTCATGATCATAATATGTCTTTGTTTATCTCTCATGTTTCTGTAAAGTCCAGGTTGTCTGATATTATTATATCTACATAAGTTTTGTTTTGTTAATATTTCTGAGGCATATATAATTGACCCTTAAACAATGTAGGGGTTGGGGTGCCAACCTCCATACACTTGAAAATCCAAATATGACTTTTGACTTCTTCCAAACTTAACTACTAATAATCTTCTGCTGACCAGAAGGCATATTAATAACATAAAAAGTTCATTAGCAAGTATTTTTGTGTTATATGTAGTATATACTGTGTTTTTTACCATAATGTAAGCTCAATAATAGAAAATCTTATCAAGAGAAAGCGTAAAGATGAGAACACATACATACTATTTATTTAGTGGATGTGGTAAATCATCACAAAGGTCTTTTTCTTGTCAGAGTCACATTAAGTAAGCTGAGGAGGAGAAAAAGTAAGAGTTTGTATTGCTGTGTTACAGGTGGCATAGGGGGAAGAAAATATACGCACAAGTAGAATGTGCAGTTTAAACCTGTGTAGTTTATGGGTCAACTGCATTTTTCTATTCTTTTAACCTCTCTGTAACTTTATATTTAAGGTATATTTTTGTAGATAAAATATAATTTTAGTTTTCTAATGCTATGATGTCAGTCTTTTTCTTTTATTGTTATCTTTTGTCTAATTGCATTTAATGTAACCACTGATGAATCAGTTTTATGTATATTATCTTTCAAATTCTTTTTTTTTTTTGTCTCACAGTCCTGTTTCCATCAATCTCCTTCTTGGTTTTCACTTATTAAAGTATTATTTATTGTTTTCTGTATTTTCTTCTAATGTTTCAAAGATGGCCTTAATCAATTCCTTTTCCCAATTCATTTACATGCCTCACCAGCCTTCAAGAGCTGGAGTCTCTTAAATCACGGACCTGAAACTATGAAATTACTGGAAGAAAACGTTGAGGAAACACCTAGTACATTGGTCTGAGTAAAGAGTTCTGTAGTAAGCTCTTAAGAGAAGAGGCAACTGAAGCAAAAATAAATATATTGAATCACACTAAAAAAAAAAAAAAATCTTTTTTTTCAAAAGTTGCAAACTGATAAAGCCTTTTCTTTCTTTTTTTTCTTTATTTTTAGAAAGAAAGAAAAAGAAAAGAAGAAAGAGAGAAAGAGTGAAAGAAAGAAAAAAGAGAATGAAAGAAAGAAAGAGAAAGATGGAGAGAGAACAAAAATCTTGCTCTATTGCCCAGGCTAGAATACAATCTAAAGATGGATGTTAAACCTCTTTTATGCCAATAATTGTGTTTAACAATGGAGACAGGAAGGAATAAGGGAGGAAAATAACAAACAAGCAGCCAACCAATATTCATTTAAGCCTGTGAGATGCTGTGCAATTGCTGATGGATGATTTACTTCCAATTATGTGGTCACTTTGAGAATACGTGTGATATGATACTGAGAAAAATGTATATTTTGTGGATTTGGGGTGGAGAGTTCTGTAAATGTTTATTAAATTTACTTGTTCCAGGTCTGAGTTCTAGTCCTGGGTATCCTTGTTAATTTTCTGTCTCGTTGATCTAATATTGACAATGTAGTATTAAAGTCTCCCACTATTATTGTGTGGGGGTCTAAGTCTCTTTGTAAGTCATTAAGAGCTTGCCTTATGTATCTGGGTACTCCTGTATTGGGGGCATATATATTTAGGATCATTAGCTCTTTTTGTTACAGTGATCCTTTTACGGTTATGTAATGTCCTTCTTTGTCTCTTTTGGTCTTTGTTGCTTTAAAGTCTATTTTATCAGAGATGAGAATTGCAAATTGCAACTCCTACTTTTTTTTTTTTTTTTTTTTTTTTTTACTCTCCATTTGGTTGGTAAATCTTCCTCCATCACTTTGTTTTGAGTCTTTGTGTATCATTGCATGTAAGATGGGTCTGGATGCAGCATACCAATGGGTTTTGGCTTTTTATCCAATTTGCCTGTCTGTGTCTTTTGATTAGGGCATTTAGTCCATTTAAATTAGGATTAATATTAATATATGTGAGTTTAATACTGCCTTTTAATACTAGCTGGCTGTTTTTGCCCATTAGTTGATGTAAATCCTTCATTATGGTGATGCTGTTTACCTTTTGTTATATTTTTGGAATGGCTGTTACCTCATTAACCTTTTTAAATTTTATTTTATCTTATTTTTTTGATTATACGTTAGATTGAGATACATGGGCAGAATGTGCAGGTTTGTTAAATAGGTATACACATGCCATGGTTGTTTGCTACACCCATCAACCTGTCATCTACATTAGGTATTTTTCCTAATGCTATCCCTTCCCTAGCCTATCACCCCTCAACAGGCCTCAGTGTGTGATGTTCCCCTCCCTGAGTCCATGTGTTCTCATTGTTCACCTCCAACTGATGACTAAGAGCATGCAGTGCATGGTTTTCTATTCCTGTGTTAGCTTGCTGAGAATGATGGTTTTTAGCTTCATTTATGTCACTGCAAAGGACATGAACTCATCCTTTTTCATGGCTGCATAGTATTCCATGGCATATATGTGCCACGTTTTCTTTATCCAGTTTATCATTGATGGGCATTTGTATTGGTATCAAGTCTTTGCTATCATGAACAGTGCTGCAACAAACATACGTGTGCATGTGTCTTTATAGTAGAATGATTTATAATCCTTTGGGTATATACCCAGGAATAGGATTGCTGAGTCAAATGATATTTTGTTTCCAGATCCTTGAGGAATCACCACACTGTCTTCCACAATGGCTGAACTAATTTATACTCCCACCAAAAGTCTAAATGTGTTCCTATTTCTCCACATCTTCAGCATCTGTTGTTTTCTGACTTTTTAATGATCGCCATTCTAACAGGTGTGAGATGATATCTCGTTGTGGTTTTGATTGGCATTTCCCTAACAACCAGTGATGATGAGCTTTCTTTTATATGTTTTTTGGCAGCATAAATGTCTTCTTTTGAGAAGAGGCTGTTCATATCCTTCACCCATTTTTTGATGGGGTTGTTTTTTTTTTTTGTAAATTTGATTAAGTTCTTTGTAGATTCTTGATATTAGCCCTTTGTCAGATGGATATATTGCAAAATTTTTCTCCCATTTTGTAGGTTCCCTGTTCACTCTAATGATAGTTTCTATTACTGTGCAGAAGCTCTTTAGTTTAATTAGATACAATTTGTCAATTTTGGCTTTTGTTGCCATTGCTTTTGGTGTTTTACTCATGAAGTCTTTGCCCATGACTGTGTCCTGAATAACACTGCTTAGGTTTTCTTTTAGAGTTTTTATGGTTGTAGGTCTTACATTTAAGTCTTTAATCCATCTTGAGTTAAATTTTGTATAAGGTATAAGGAAGGGGTCAAGTTTCAGCTTTCAGTATACGGCTAACCAATTTTCCCAACACCATTTATTGAACATGGAATCCTTTCCCCATTGCTTGTTATTGTCAGGTTTGTCAAAGATCAGATGGTTGTAGATGTCTGGCAATATTTCTGAGGTCTCTGCACTGTTCCATTGATCTATAGATCCATTTTGATATCAGTACCATGCTGTTTTGGTTACTGTAGCCTTGCAGTATTGTTAGAAGTCAGGTAGCATGATGCCTCCAGCTTTGTTCTTTTTGCTAAGAATTGTCTTGTCTCTACAGGCTCTTTTTGGTTCCATTTGAAATTTAAAGTAGTTTCTAATTCTGTAAAGGAAGTCAACGGTAGCTTGATGATGATAACATTGAATCTATAAATTACTTTGGGCAGTGTGGCCATTTTCATGATATTGATTCTTCCAATTCTTTAGCATGAAATGATTTTCCATTTGTTTTTTGTCTTATTTATTTTCTTGAGAAGAGATTTGTGGTTCTCCTTGAAGAGGTCCTTCACATTTCTTGTAAGTTGTAATTCTAGGCATTTTATTCTGTTTGTAGCAATACAGAATGGAAGTTCACTTATGATTTGGCTCTCTGTCTATTATTGGTGTGTAGAGATGCTCGTGATTTTTGCATATTGATTTTGTATTGTGAGACTTTGCTGAAGTTGCTTATCAGCTTAAGGAGATTTTGGGCTAAGACAATGACGTCTCCTAAATATTTAATCATGTCATCTGCAAACAGAGACAATTTGACTTTCTCTTTTCCTATTTGAATACCCTTTATTTATTTTACTAGTCTGATTGTCCTGGCCAGTACTTCTAATATTATGTTGAATAGGAATGGTGAGAGAGGGTATACTTGTTTTGTGCCAGTTTTCAAAGGGAATATTTCCAGCTTTTGCCAACTCAGAATGATATTGGCTGTGGATTTTTCACAAATAGCTATTATTATTTTGAGATACATTCCATCAATACCTAGTTTATTGAGAGTTTTTAGCATAAAGTGGTGTTAAATTTTATCAAAAGCCTTTTCTGTATCTATTGAGATAATCATGTGGTTTTTGTCATTGGTCCTGTTTATGTGATGGATTATGTTTATTGATTTGCATATATTGAACTTGCCTTGCATCCCAGCAATGAAAAGTAACCTGATGGTGGAGGATAAGCTTTTTTTTTCAAATTGCAGTTTAAGTTCTGTTATACATGTGCAGAACGTGCACGTCTGTTATATGGGTATGCACTTGCCATGGTGGTTTGCTGCACCCATCAACCTGTCATCCACATTAGGTATTCATCCTAATACTATCCCAACCATAGTCCTGCATTCCCTGACAAGCCCTGGTGTGTGATGTTCCCCTCCCCCATGTTCATGCATTGTAATTATTCAACTCCCGCTTATGAGTGGGAAAATTCGATGTTTTGTTTTTTTTCTTGTGTTAGTTTGCTGAGAATGTTTGTTTCTGGCTTCATTTACGTTCCTGCAAAATACATGAACTCGTCGTTTCTTATGGCTACATAGTATTCCATGATGTATATGTGCCAATTTTCTTTATTCAGTCTATCCTTGATGGGCATTTCGGTTGGTTCCATGTCTTTGCTATTGTGAACACTGCTGTAATAAACATACATGTGCTTGGGTCTTTATAGTAGAATGATTTACAATCCTTTGGGTATATACCCCATAATGGGATTGCTGAGTCAAATGGTGTATCTATTTCTAGATCCTTGAGGAATCACCACACTGTCTTCCACAATGGTTGAACTAATTTATACTCCCACCAACAGTGTAAAACCGATTTCATTTCTCCACATCTTCTTCAGCGGCTGTTTTCTGACCTTTCAATGATCACCATTCTAACTGGTGTGAGATGGATCTTACTGTGGTTTTGATTTGCATTTCTCTAATGATCAGAGATGATGAGCTTTATTTCATATGTTTCTTGGCCACATAAATGTCTTCTTTTGGAAAGCGTCTGTTCATATTTCTACCCACTTTTTGATTTTTTTTCTTTGTAGTTTCTTTAAGTTCTTTGTAGATTCCAGATATTAGCCCTGTTTAAGATGGATAGATTGCAACAATTTTCTCTCATTCTATAGGTTGTCTGTTCACTCTGATGATAATTTCTCCTGCTGTGCAGAAGCTCTTTGGTTAAATTAGATACCATTTGTCTATTTTGGCTTTTGTTGCCATTGTTTCTGGTGTTTTAGTCATGATATCCTTGCCTATGCTTATGTCCTGAATGGTATTGCTTAGGTTTTATTCCAGGGTTTTTATGGTTTTCGGGCTTATTTTTACGTCTTTAATCCATCCTGAGTTAATTTTTTTATAAGGTGTAAGGAAAGGGTCCAGTTTCAGTTTTCTGCATATGGCTAGCCAGTTTTCTCAACCCAATTTATTAAATAGGAAATCCTTCCCTCATTGGTTGTTTGTGTCAGGTTTGTCAAATATCAAATGTTTGTAGATGTGTGGTGTTATATCGGAGGCCTCTGTTTTGTTCCATTGGTCTATATATTTAATTGGATACCAGTACCATACTTTTTTGGTTGCTGTAACCCTGCAGTATAGTTTGATGTCAGTTAGCATGATGCCTTCAACTTTGTTCTTTTTGTTTAAAATTATCTTGTCTCAACGTGCTCTTTTTTGATTCTACATGAAATTTAAAGTAGTTATTTTCTAATTCTGTCAGAAAGTCCATGATAGCTTGATGGGGATCCCACTGAATCTATAAATTACTTTGGACATTATGGACTTTTTCACGATATTGATTTTCCCATCTATGAGCATGTAATGTTTTTCATTTGTTTGCATCCTCTCTTATTTCCTTGAGCAGCAGTTTGTTGTTCTCCTTGAAGCAGTCCCTCACATCCTTTGTAAGTTTTATTCCTAGGTATTTTATTCTCTTTGCAGCAATTGTGAATGGAATTTCACTCATTATTTGGTTATTTTTTGTCTATTACTGATGTATAGAAATGCTTATAATTTTTGCACAATGATTTTGTCTCCTGAGACATTGCTGAAGTTGGTTATCAGCATAAAAAATTTTTGGGCTGAGACGATGGGGTTTCCTAAATATACAATCATGTTATCTGCAAACATACAATTTGACTTTCTCTCTTTCCATTTAAATATGATTTCTTTCTTTCTCTAGCCTAATTGTCCTGGCCAGAATGTCCAACACTATGTTGAATAGGAGTGGTGAGAGAGGGTATTTTTGCCTTATGCCATTTTTCAAAGGAAATGTTTCCAGCTTTTGCTCATTCATTGTGATATTGGCTGTGGGTTTGTCATAAATAGCTCTTATTATTTTGAGATATGTTTTATCAGTACCTAGTTTATCGAGAGTTTTTAGCATGAGGGGATGTTGAATTTTATAAAATATATTTTCTGCATCTATTCAGATAATCATGTGGTTTTTGTCGTTGTTTCTGTTTATGTGACAGATTACATTCATTTATTTGTGTATGTTGAACCAGCCTTGCATCCCAGAAATGAGGCCGACTTGATCGTGGTGGATAAACTTTTTGATGCGCTGCTGGATTCAGTTTGCCAGAATTTTATGGAAGATTTTTGCAACAGTATTCATCAGGAATATTGGATTGAAATTTCCTTTTTTGTGTGTGTCTCTACCAGCTTTTGGTATCAGGATGATGCTGGCCTCATAAAATGAGTTAGGGAGGAGTCCCTCTTTTTGTATTGTTCAGAATAGTTTCAGAATAAGTGGTACTAGCTCCTCTTTGTAACTCTGGTAGAATTCGACTGTGAATCCATCTGGTCCTGGGCTTTTTTTGGTTGGTAGCTATTAATTACTGCCTCAATTTCAGAACTTGTTATTGGTTTATTCAGGGATTTGGCTTCTTTCTGGTTTAGTCCTGAGCAGGTGTATGTGTCCAGGAATGTAGCAATTTCCTCTAAATTTTCTAGTTTATTTGCATAGAGGTGTTTATAGTATTCTCTGATGCTAGTTTGTATTTCTGTGGCATCAGTGGCGAAATTCTGTGTAGCATTTTTTACTGTGTCTATTTGACTCTTCTCTTTTTCTACTTTATTAGTCTTGCTAGCAGTCTATTTATTTTGTTGATTTTTTTTCAAATAACCATCTCATGGATTCGTTGATTTTTTAAGGATTTTTTGTGTCTCTGTCTCCTTCTGTTCTGCTTTAATCTTAGTTATTTCTTGTCTTTTGCTAGCTTTTGAATTTGTTTTTATTTGCTTCCCTAGTTCTTTTAATTGTGATATTAGGGTGTCAATTTTAGAAGTTTCCCACTTTCTCCTGTGGGTTTTTAATGTTATAAATTTCTCTCTGAACACTGCTTTTGCTGTGTCCCAAAGATTCTGGTACCTTGTGTTTGTTCTCATTGGTTTTAAAGAACTATTTATTTCTGCCTTTATTTTGTTATTTACACAGTAGCCATTCAGGAGTAGGTTTTTCAGTTTTCATATAGTTGTGCAATTTTGAGTGAGTTTCTTAATCCTGAGTTGTAATTTGATAGCACTTTTGTCTGAGAGACTGTTATGATTTCTGTTTTACTTCCAAATATGTGGTCAATTTTAGAATAAGTGTGGTGTGGTGCTGAGACTAATGAATATTCTATTAATTTGGGGTGGAGAGTTCTGTAGATGTCTATTTGGTCTGCTTTGTCCAAAGCTGAGTTCAAGTCCTAAATATTCTAGTTAATTTTCTGTCTTGTTGATCTGTCTAATATTGTTGACGGACATTTGGGTTGGTTCCAGGCCTTTGCTATTTTAAAGAGTACTGCAACAAACATAGGTGTTCATGTGTCTTTATAATTGAACAACTTATAATTCTTTGGGTATATACCCAGTAATGGGATTGCTGGGTCAAATGGTATATCTATGTCTAGGTACTTGAGGAATCGCCACACTGTCTTCCACAATGGTTGCACTAATTTGCCAATAGTGTAAAAGTGTTCCTATTTCTTCACATCCTCTCCAGCATGTGTTTTCTCCAGATTTTTTAATGATCGCCATTCTAACTGGTGTGAGATGGTATCTCAATGTAGTTTTGATTTGCATTTCTCTGATGACCAGTGATGATGAGCATTTTTTCATGTTTGTTGGCCTCACAGATATCTTCTTTTGCAAAGTGTCTGTTCATATCCTTCACCCACTTTTGAATGGATTTTTTTTTTCTTATAAATCTGTTTTAGTTCTTTGTAGATTCTGGATATTAGCCCTTTGTCAGATGTGTAGATTGCAAAATTTTTTTCCCATTCTGTTGGTTGCCAATTTGCTCTAGTGATTGCTTCCTTTGCTGTACAGAAGCTATGGAATTTAGTAAGATCTGATTTGTCTATTTTGGCTTTTGTTGTCATTGCTTTTGGTGTTTTAGTCATGAAGTCCCTGCTTGTGTCTATGTCCTGAATGGTTTTGCCTAGGTTTTCTTCTAGAGATTTTATGGTATTAGGTCTTATGTGTAGATCTTAAATCCATCTGGAGTTAATTTTAGTGTAAGGTGTCAGGAAGGGATCCAGTTTCTGCTTTCTGCACATGGCTAGCCCGTTGTCCCAACACCATTTATTAAACAGGGAATCCTTTCCCCATTGCTTGTTTTTGTCAGGTTTGTCAAAGATCAGATGACTGTAGATGTGTGGCATTGCTTCTGAGGACTCTGTTCTGTTCCATTGGTCTATGTCTCTGTTTTGGTAACAGTACCATGCTGTTTTGATTATTGTGGCCTTGTAGTATAGTTTGAAGTCAGGCAGCATGATGCCTCCAGCTTTGTTCTTTTTGCTTAGGATTGTTTTGGCGATGCAGGCTCTCTTTTGGTTTCATATGAAGTTTATAGTGGTTTGTTCCAGTTCTGTGAAGAAGATCATTGGTAACTTGATGGGGATAGCATTGAATCTGTAAATTACTTTGGGAAGTATGGCCGTTTTCACGATGTTCATTCTTGCCAAACATGAGCATGGAATGTTTTTCCATCTGTTTGTGTCCTTTCTTATTTCACTGAGCAGTGGTTTGTAGTTCTCCTTGAAGAGGTCCTTTACATCCTTTGTTAGTTGTATTCCTACGTATTTTGTTCTCTTTGTTGCAATTGTGAATGGGAGTTCACTTTTGATTTGGCTCTCTGTTACTGGTGTATAGAAATTCTTGTGATTTCTGCACATTGGTTTTGTATCCTGAGACTGCTGAAGTTGCTTATCAGTTTCAGGAGATTTTGAACTGCTATGATAGGGTCTTCTAAATATACAATCATGTCATCAACAAATAGAGACAATTTAGCTTCCTCTTTTCCTAATTGAATATCTTTATTTCTTTTTCTTGCACAGTTTCTGGCTAGAAATTCCAATACTATATTGAATTGGAGTGGTGAGAGAGGGCATCTTTGTCTTGTGCCAGATTTCAAAGGAAATGCTTCCAGTTTTTGCCTGTATGATATTGGCTGTGGGTTTGTTGTAAATAGCTTTTATTATTTTGTGATACATACCATCGATACCTAGTTTATTGAGGGTTTTTAGCAAAAAGTGCTGTTGAATTTTATCAAAAGCCTTCCCTGCATCTATTGAGATAATCTTGTGATTTTTGTCTTTGATTCAGTTTATGTGATGGATTACATTTTTAGACTTCTGTATGTTGAACCAGCCTTGCATCCCCAGGATGAAGACTTCTTGATCATGATGAATAAGCTGTTTGATAAGCTGCCAGTATTTTATTGATGATTTTTGCATCAATGATCATTATGGATATTGGCCTAAAGTTTTCTTTTTTAGTTGCATCCCTGCCCCATTTTGGTATCAGGATGATGTTGGTCTCATAAAATGAGTTGGGGAGGACTCTCTCGTTTTGCATTGTTTGGAATTATTTCAGAAGCAATGGTACAAGCTCCTCCTTGTATATCTGGAAGAATTCGGCTGTAATCTCATCTCGACCTGGACGATTTTTAGTTGGTAGGCTTTTAATTGCTGCCTCAACTTCAGCCCTTTTTATTGGTCTATTCAGGGTTTCAACTTCTTCCTAGTTTAGGCTTGGGAGGGTGGAAGTGTACAGGAATTTATCCATTTCTTCTAGATTTACTAGTTTATGTGCATAGCGTTGTTTTTAGTAATCTCTGATGGTATTTTGCATTTCTGTGGAATCAGTGGTGATGTTCCCTTTATTGTTTTTTATTGCATCTATTTGATTCTTCTGTCTTTTCTTTTTTATTATTCTTGCTAGTGGTTTATCTGTTGATCTTTTTTTAAAAAAGCAGATGCTGTATTTGTTGACTTTTTGAAAGATTTTTTTGTGTCCCTATCTCCTTCAGTTCTGCTCTGATCTTAGTTAATTCTTGTCTTCTGCTAACTTTTGAGTTGTCTTGGTCTAGCTCCTCTAACTCTTTCAACTTTGATGATAGGGTGTCGATTTTAGACCTTTCCTCGCTCCTCATGTGGGCATTTATTGCTATGAATTTCCCTCTAAACTCTGCTTTAAATGTATCCCAAAGATTCTAGCATGTTGTGTCTTCATTCTCTTCAGTTTCAAAGAACATCATTTCTGCCTTCATTTCGTTGTTTATCCAGTTTACATTCAGGAGCCAGTTGTTCATTTTCCATGAAGTTGTGCGGTTTTGAGTTAGTTTCTTAATCCTGAGTTCTAATTTGATTGCACCGTGGTCTCAGAGCTGTTTGTTATGATTTCCATTCTTTTGCATTTGCTGAGGAGTGATTTACTTCCAATTATGTGGTCGATTTTAGAGTAAGTGTGATGTGGTGCTGAGAAGAACGTATATTCTGTGGATTTGGGGTTAAGAGTTCTGTAAATGTCTATTAAGTTCACTTGATCCAGATCTGCATTCAAGTCCTGGATTTCCTTGTTGCTTTTCTGTCTCGTTGATCTGTGTAATATTGACAGTGGAGTGTTAAAGTCTCCTACTATTATTGTGTAGGAATCTAAGTCTCTTTGTAGGTCATTAAGGACTTGCTTTATGTATTTGGGTGCTCCTGTATTGGGTTCATATACATTTAGAATAGGTAGCTCTTCTTGTTGTATTGATCCTTTTACCATTATGTAATGCCCTTCTTTGTCTCTTTTGATTTTTGTTCATTTAAAGTCCATTTTATCAGAGACTAGGATTGCCACCTCTGCTTTTTTGTTTTTTGCTCTCCATTTGTTTGGTAAATCTTTTTCCATCCCTTTATTTTGAGTCTATTTGTGTCTTTGCACATGAGATGGGTCTCCTAAATACAGCACACCAACGGCTCTTGCCTTTTTATCCAATTTTCCTGTCTGCATCTTTTGATTGGGGCATTTAGTCCATTTACATTTAATGTTAATATTGTTATGTATTAATGTAATCCTGCCGTTTTATTACTGGTTGGCTGTTTTGCCTTTTGGTTGGCATAATTTCTTCATTGTGTCTTTGGTCTTTACCATTTGGTTCTTTTTTGCAGTGACTGGTACTGGTTTTTCCTTTCTGTGTTTAGTGCTTTCTTCAGGAGCTCTTGTAGGGCAGGTCTGGTAGTGACAAAATCAGCAATTGCTTGTCCATAAAGGATTTCATTTCTCCCTCACTTATGAGCTTAGTTTGTCTGGATATGAAATTCTTGGTTGAAAGTTATTTTCTTTAAGGATGTTGAATATTGGCACCCACTCTCTTCTGGCTTGTAGGGTTTCTGCCAAGAGATCCACTGTGAGTCTGATGTGCTTCCCTTTGTGGGTGACCCGATCTTTCTCTCTGGCTGCTCTTAGTATTTTTTCCTTCTTTTCAACCCTGGTGAACCTGACAATTATGTGCCTTGGGGTTGCTATTCTAGAGGAGTATCATTATGGTGTTCTCTGTATTTCCTGTATTTGAATGTTGGCTTGCCTTGCTAGGTTGGGGGTGTTCTCCTGGATAATATCCTAAAGAATGTTTTCCAGCCTGGATTCATTCTCTCTGTCATCTTCTGGTACACCGATCAGGCATAGATTAGGTCTTTTCACATAATCCCATATTTCTTGAAGGCTTTGTTCATTTCTTCTCACTCTTTTTTCTATTTTCTTGCCTTCTTGTTTTATTTCATTGAGTTGATCTTCAATCTCTGATATCTTTTCTTCTGCCTGATCTATTCAGCTATTGAATCTTATGTATGCTTCATGAAGTTCTTGTGTGTGCTTCATGAAGTTCTTGTGCTGTGTTTTTCATCTCCATCAAATTGTTTATGTTCTTCTCTAAGCTGGTTATTCCAGTTAGCATTTCATCTAACCTTTTTTCAAGGTTTTTAGTTTCTTTGCATTGGGATAGAACATGTTCCTTTAGTTCAGAGAAGTTTGTTATTACCCACCTTCTGAAACACACTTCTGTCAATTCATCAAATTCATTCTCTGTCCTGCTTTGTTCCCTTGCTGGTGAGGAGTTGTGATCTCTTGGTGGAGGAGAAATATTCTGGTTTTTGATGGTTTCATTCTTCTTGTGCTGGTTTCTTCTTCCCATTGAAGTTATATAGTTTTGATCTCAGGTAGCTGCTTGGGGAGGCGACCTTTCCTTTGTCTTCCTGCAGAGGCGCTGCTGGGCTCCACAGATTCAGTGGAGCTGCTGCATCTTTTATTTACTCAGGGAAATTAGGCCGGCTTCTGCAATGGTGGCTTCCCTTCCTACCACTGAGCCCGATCATTTCTGGTCGCTCTCTAACTGATGTTCTGGGTGAGTAACTTAGGACTGAGAGTTTCCTAGCCTGCTGGGCTTTGTGTGGGGGAGGGGAGACACATTCTCCTGTTTGGGCTGTTTCTCTGCCTTCAGTTTCCCTTCTTACTGTGGGGTGGGAAGCTCTGTCCCGCAGGCCTTTTGGCTTTCCTGGCATCAGCCAGTGCTGCTGCCTAGATCTATGCTGACAGCCCTGGCACCAGCTGAAGTTGCTGTTCTGCCCTCTTCAGGCAGCTCACTGAGGCTTTTCAGCCTGGCGTAGATCTCCTGTGGGTTGTAGAGGGTTTGGGTAGAGCTCTGTATCCGAACTGAAGTCCCAGACAGGGAGTTCCTCCTGTCCTCTAGTCGACTGCATGCACCTCCTGGGTGGGGCAGTGCCCCACCTTGTCCCAACTTCCACTATTTGGTTTATACCCACTGTCTAATCAGACCAACAAAATGAACCTGGTACCTCATTTGGAATTGTGGAGAGCACTCGGCTTCTGCATCTCTCTTGCTGGGAGCTGCTTTCTGGAGCTTCCTCTTATTCAGCCATCTTGAGATCCCCCCAATCCAAAGAAATATTTAGGCTGAAATAAAAGGATACTAGACAGCAGCTCAAATCCATATGAAGAAATAAAGAACATCAATAAAGATAGCTATATAGAGAAATTGAAAACATTGTGTATAAATGTATATACATATATATCTAATTTTTTCTAACATAAAATATAATGTGAGACAATAATTTTAGAAGTATTTTGATAGACTATATAAAATACATTGTTATCTGTATCTGTATTTGCAAATCTTTATAAAATAATTATACAAAGGGAGTATGGAACTAAGTTCTACTAGAGAAAATTTTCATGTACTATTAAAATAAAGTTGGTATTAATCTAAGCTAGATTGTTTCTAGTTTAAATTTTAGTTCTAAGACCCCAAAAAAACAACTAACATAATAATTAAAAAATACAATAAAGTAAACAATAAGACAGAAATTTCATACCAGAAAATATCTATTTAACACTGAAGAAACCAGTAACAGAAAAATAAGGTACCAAAATAATCACAAAACATACAAAAAACAAAGAGTAAGATGATAGGGGGAGTCTGGGAAGATGGTGGATAAGAAACAGGGCTAACGTGCATATCTCACTCTGACATACAGAACAGTATGTAGAGACTCAAACTTTTGCTCCAAGAACCATTGCAGGAACATAAAAGAAAATCTGAAAGAACAGATCTTTTGAAAGAACTGGCATGTTGCTGCAAATTCTGCAAGCCAGGCAAAAAACTGTGAGTTTCTAAAGCCTGAGAGGAAAAAAAAATCCTCTCTCCAAACACACATCCCACTGGGGAATCTGAAAATCCAGAGAAAGATTAAACCTTAGGTAGAGCTGAAACAAATTTAGGGAGCCACATGAAATATAAAAATGGAAGCAGCAGTGGGAAAAGCCTTATAGGCACTCCTAGTCTCTAGTTCAAATTCAGGGAAGTTATTCCTGACTATATCTTGCAGGGGTCCTCAGGGAAGAAAACCAGTGGAATTAAAGATGGGTCACAGGATAAAATAAGCTTTCAACTGTATGTAATTTGCAATAATTTTGGCTTGGCATAAATTTTATTGAGCAGAGTCCAGCAAGTGGGGGTAGCTGGTAAATGGAAACTGCTGCAGATACACGTGCAGGAGCTGCTGCTGACAGTGTAGGCAAATGGGGAGGGGTAAGACTTGAAAGCCATGCTTGCTTTTTTAGTGGAGAAGCTTATGACCTGGAGCAAGGTTTGAGCAAGGCACTGCAGGGGCAAGACTGGCCTGTTCAACTCTGTGGAAGCTAGGGGAGGCCTTTTGCTACCCACTATTTCTTATTTCTTTGATGATCTATATGACATGGCAGAAGCAGCCATAATCCCCTATGGAACATAGTATTATTGGCCTAAGAACCACACCTCATACTCCACTGTGGCCACAACAAGCCCTGCCCAAGGAGTATCTAAGCCTAGACCCACCTAGCCCTGCCACCACCCAATGATATTTTTCTACCCACTCCGCTACCCAAACACAAAACACAGAAACTCTTGGGAGCTTTATGGCCCAACACATAACCTGAGAAACTAAAATACTTTCCCTGGCAAACTTAGATAACAAGCTTAGATCCCCTTACTACTATAGCAACTGCTGCTGTCTTAGCACCACCTCCTGGCTGTCCAAAAAAAAAAAAAAAACTGCAAGAGCTAATTTCATTGCCTGCAACACCCTGGCTAACCAGAGGTCCTGAGTCTGTCCACAGTACAAATTCACTGCTAGATAACCAGCATTTGAGCAAAACAGTGCATTAAACATATCTATGACCAAGGACTCTCAGAGTCTACTTTACTCCCCTGTCACCTCCACCAGAGCAGATGCTGGTATTCATGGCTGAGAGACCTGAAGAAGAATCATATCACAGAACTCTTTGCAGACATTTTCCCAGCATCTGTGCAGTGCCTGGTAGCCCTACTGGGTGGCTATAACCAGAAGAGCAATAGCCATCAATGTAGTCTAGGTCTCAGGAAGCCCCATCCCTAGTGGAAAGGGAGAGCCCCACATTAAGGATCACCCTGTGAGACAAAAGAATCTGAACTACAGGACTTGAGTTTCATATCTTTCCACTGAAACAGTCTACCCAAATAAGAAGAAATCATAGAAGTAGTTCTGGTAATATGAGAAAACAGGGTTCTATAACACCCTCAAAGTATCACTCTAGCTCTCCAATGTATCCAAACCAAGAAGAAATCTCTGAGTTGCCAGATAAAAAATTCAAAAGGTTAATTATTAAGCTACTCAATGAGGTACCAGAGAAAAGTGAAAACCAACTTAAAGAAACTTGAAAAAACAACACAAGATATGGATTAAAAATTCTACAGAAAAATAGATATTATAAATAAAAAACAATCATAACCTCTGGAAATAAAAGGCAAACTTAGAGAAATACAAAATACACAGGAAAGTTTTAAAAACACACTAGAATGAGTAGGAGAAAGAACTTCAGAGTGCAAAGACAAGGCTTTTGAATTAACCCAATCAGACAAAGACAGAAAAATGAATTTAAAAAATAAACAAAGGGGCTGCCATGGTGGCTCATTCCTGTAATCCCAGCACTTTGGGAGGCTGAGATAAGCAGATCACTTGAGGTCAGGAGTTCAAGACCAGCCTGCTCAACAGGACGAAACCCCGTCTCTACTAAAAATACCTAAAAAATTAGCTAGGCGTGGTGGCTGGTGCCTGTAATCCCAGCTTCTTGGGAAGCTGAGTCAGGAGAATCACTTAAACCTGGGAGGTGGAGTTTGCAGTGAGCCAAGATCTGAACATTGCACTCTAGCCTGGGTAACAAGAGAGAAACTCCATTTCAAAAAAAATGAACAAAGCCACCAGGAAATTGAGGATTGATGTTAAACAGCCAAACCTAAGAATAACTGGTCTTCCTGAGGAAAAACAGAAATCTAAGTTTGGAAAACCTATCTGAAGAAAGAACTGAAAAAACTTCCTTGGCCTTGCTAGAGATCTAGATATTCAAATACAAGAAGCTTGAAGAACACCTAGAAAAATCATTGCAAAAAGATCATCACCTAGGCACATAGTTAACACATTATCTAAAGTCAAGACAAAGAAAAAAAATTTAAGAACTGTGAGACAAAATCATCAGGTAACCTATAAAGAAAAACCTGTGATTAACAGCAGATTTATTGACAGAAGCCTTACTAGCCAGAGATGATTGAGGTCCCATTTTTAGCCTCATTAAACAAAATAATTTCCAGCCAAGAATATTGTGTCCAGCAAAACTAAGCTTCATAAAGGAAGGAGAGATAAAGGTTTTTTCAGACCAAAAACAAAAAAAAAATATGCTAAATTTGCCAGGATTAAGTGAACATTACAAGAAATGAAAAGGGAGTTTTAAATTTTAAAATAAAACATTGAAACACACCAAAATAGAATATCCTGAAAGCATAAATTTTACAGAGCTTATAAAACAATAACTCAATGAAAAAAAAAAACAAGGTATTAAGGCAACAACTAGCATGATGAGTAAAAACGTACCTCAAATCTCAATAATAATGTTAAATGTAAATGTTCTAAATGTTTCACTTGAAAACTAAAGAATGGTAGAATAGATAAGAATTCATCAAACATTTTCTGTATTCAAGAGACTCACTTAACAAATAAAGATGCACAAAAACTTAAGGTAATTAGGTGGAAGAAAGTATCTTGTGCAAATGGAAACCAAAAGCGAGCATGAGTGGCTACTCTTACATCAGACAAAGCAGACTTTGATGCAACAACAGTTAAAGAAAAGAAAAAGAAGGACATTATATGATAAACGAATTAGTTTAACTGGAAAATATCGCAAGTCTAAATTTGTATACACCTAACAATGTAGTTCCCAAATTTATAAAACAATTATTACTATACCTAAGAAATGAAATAGATGGCAACACAATAATAGTGGGAGACTTCAGTACTCCACTGACAGAACTAGAGAGAACATCAAGACATAAAGTCAACAAAGAAACAATGGACATAAACTCTACCGTAGAACAAATGGACTTACCATGTATTTACAAAACATTCTACCCAGCAACTTCAGAACATACTTTCTTTTTCATTAGAATACAGAACATTCTCCAAAGTAGACCATAGAATAGGTCACAAAGCAAATCTCAATAAATTTTTAAAAAATCACAATTATATCAAGTATACTTAGATCACAGTGGAATAAAACTGGAAATTAACTTCAAAAGGAACCTTCAAAACTATACAAGTATATAGTAAACAGTCTGCATTTTAATGATATTTGGATCAACAATAAAATCAAGATGAAATTTTAAAAATTCTCTGAAATGCACAATAATAGTGACACAACTTATCAAAACCTCTGGAATACAGCAAGAGCAATGTTAAGAGAAAAGTTCATTGGATTAAATGCCTACATCAAAAAGTCTCAACACAAATAGACAATCTAAGCTCACACCTCAAGGAACTAGAGAAACAAGAAAAATCAAACTGAAACCCAGCAGAAGAAAATAAATAACAAAGATCCAGACAGAACTACATGAAGTTGAAACAAAAAAGAAATTACAATGGGTAAATGAAAGAAAAAGCAAGTTCCTTGAAAAGATAAACAAAAATTGATAGACCATTAGTGAGATTAACCAAGAAAAAAAGAGGGAAGATTCAAATAAGCTCAATTAGAAATAAAATGAATGACATTACAAATGATACCACAGGAATACAAAATATCACCCAAAGCTATTATAAACACATTTATGCACACAAACTGAAAATTCTAAAAAAAGATTAATAAGTTCTTGTAAATATGCAACTCTCCTTGATTAAGTCAGCAAGAAATAGAAATTCTGAACAGACCAATAACAGGTAGCAAGACTGAAACAGTAATAACAAAAAAAATTGTAAATAACAAAAGTCCAGGACCAGACGAATTCACAGCTGAATTCTATCAGACATTCCAAGAAGAATTGATACCAATATTACTGAAACTATTCCTAAAGATAGAGAAAGAAGGAATCCTACCTATATTATTCTATGAAGCCAGTGTCATCCTAATATCAAAACCAGGAAAGGACATAAAAAATAAAACAACAGACTACTATTCATGATAAACATCAGTGCCAAAATTCTCAACAAAATACTAGCTAATCAAATCCAACAGCATATCACAAAGACAATACATCATGATCAAGTGGGTTTAATATCCTACATCCCTGCAGGGGTGCAGGGATCGTTTAGCATACTCATGTCAATAAATGTAATACATCATATAAACAACATTAGAAACAAAAATAATATTATTATGTCAATATATACCGAAAAAGCTTTTGAGAAAATCCAGCATTCAGAACCCTCAGAAAAATCGGCATACAAGGAACATACCACAATGTAATAAAAACCATCTATGACAAACCCACAGCCAACATTATATTGAACAGAGAGATGTTGCAAGCATTCTCCCTGAGAACTGGAACAATGCAATGATGCCCACTGTCACCATTTTTATTCAACGTAATACTAGAAGTCCTAGCCAGAATAATCAAACAAAAGAAAGCAATAAAGGGCATCCAAATCAATACAGAAAATGTCAAACTCTCTCTGCTCACTTTTGATATGATCATATAACTAGAAAACCCTAAAGAGTCATCCAAAAAGTTCCTAGAACTGATAAATGAATTCATTAAAATTTCAGGATACAAAATTAATGTACACAAGTCAGTAGCATTGCTATACACCAACAAAAACCAAGTTGAGAATGAAAACAAAAACACAACCCCTTTACAACAGCTGCAAAAAAAGTACTTAGAAGTATACCTAACCAAGGAGGTGAAAGACCTTTACAAAGAAAACTACAAAACACTGTGGAAAGAAATTATAGGCAACACAAACTAATAAAAGCCCATTTTATGCTCCTGGATGGGTAGAATCAATATTGTAAAAATGACCATACTGCCAAAAGCAATCTACAAGTTCAATGCAATTCCCATCGAATTACCAACACCGTTCTTCAAAGAAATAGAAGCAACAATTCTAAAATCCATATAAAACCATAAAAGAGCCTGAAAAGCCAAAGTAAGATGAAGCCAAGAAACAAATTTGGAAACATCACGTTACCTGGCTTCAAACTATACTATAAGGCTATAGTTCCCAAAACAGCATGATACTGGTATAAAAATAGGCACATAAACCAATGGAACTAATCAGAGAACCCAGAAATAAAGGCAAATACAGCCAACTTATCTCTGACAAAGCAAATAAAATCATAAAGTGGGAAAAGAATACCCTTTCAACAAATGGTGCTAGGATAATAGGCAAGTCATGTGTAGAAGAATAAAACTGGATTTTCATCTATCACCTTATACAAAAGTCAACTCAAGATGAATCAAATACTTATGTCTAAAACCTGAAACAATAAAAATTCTAGAAGATAAGATAGGAAATGTTCTTCTAGATATTGGCTTAGGCAAAGACTTCGTGACCAAGAATTCAAAATCAAATGAAACAAAAACAAAATTAAACAGATAAGACATAATTAAACTAAAAAACTTATGCTCAGAAAATAAATCAGCAGAGTAAACAGACAACCCACAGAGTGGGACAAAATATTTTCAAACTATGCATCCAACAAAAACTAATATCTAAAATATACAAGGAACTAAAACAAATCAGCAATAATAAAACATATAATTTCATCAAAACGTGAATACTAAAGATACCTCTATGTGAATAAAACAGAAAATCTAGAAGAAATTGATATATTCCTGGACACTTACACCCTCCCAATATTAAACCAAGAAGAAGTTAAATCCCTGAATAGACCAATAACAAAGTCTGAAATTGAGGCAGCAATTAATAGCCTACCAACAAAAAAAAAATCCAGGACCAGATGATTTCACAACTGAATTCTATCAGAAGTACAAAGAGGAGCTGGTACCATTCCTTCTGAAACTATTCCAAACAATAAAAAAAGAGGGAACCCATTGTAACTCATTTTATGAGGGCAACATTATCCTGATACCAAAACCTGGCAGAGAAACAACTAAAAAAGAAAATTTTAGGCCAACATACCTGATGAACATAGATGCAAAAATCCTCAATAAAATCCTGGTAAACCGAATCCAACAGCACATCAAGAAGCTTATCCATCATGATCAAGCCTGGTTCAACATATACAAATCAGTAAACATAACTCATCACATAAACAGAGCCAATGACAAAAACCACATTATTATCTCAATAGATGCAGAGAAGGTGTTTCTATACACCAATAACAGACAGAGAGCCAAATCATTAGTGAACTCCCATTCACAATAGGAATACAATTTACAAGGAATGTGAAGGACCTCTTCAAGGAGAACTACAAACCACTGCTCAAGGAAATAAGAGAGGACACAAACAGATGGAAAAAAACATTCAATGCTCACGATTAGGGAGAATAAATATCAGGAAAATCACCATACTGCCCAAAGTTATCTATAGGTTCAAGCTAACCTCAGCCAGCTACCAATGACTTTCTTCACAGAATTGAAGAAAACTACCTTAAATTTTAAATGAAACAAAAAAAAAAAAAGCCCACAGAGTCAAGACAATTCTAAGCAAAAGTAAAAAAGAAAAAGAAAAGTTGGAGGCATTACCCTAACTGACTTCAAACTATACTAAAAGGTTACAGTAATCAAAACAACACAGTACTGGTATCAAAACACATCTATAGACCAATGAAACAGAATAGAGGCCTCAGAAATGATGCCGAACACCTACAACCATCTGATCTTTGACAAACCTGACAAAAATAAGCAATGGGGAAAGGATTTCCTATTTAATAATGGTGATGGGAAAACTGGCTAGCCATATGCAGAAAGCTGAAACTGGATCCCTTCCTTTCACCTTATACAAAAATTAACTCAAGATAATTAAAAATTTAAATGTAAGACCTAAAACCAGAAAAACCCTTGAAGAAAACCTAGCCAATGCCATTCATAGGCATGGGCAAAGAATTCATGACTAAAACACCAAAAGCCATGGCAACAAAAGCCAAAATAGAGAAAGGGTAACTAATTAAACTAAAGATCTTCTTTACAGCAAAAGAAACTATCATCAGACTGAACAGGCAACCTACCTAATGGGAGAAAATTTTTGCAGTATACCCATCTGACAAAGGGCTAATACTCAGAATCTACAAAAAAACTTAAACAAATTTACAGAAAAAAAAAAAAAACTTCATCAAAAAATGGGCAAAGAATATGAACAAACACTTCTCAAAAAAAGACACTTATTGACCCAACAAACATTAAGAAATGCTCATTATCCCTGGTCATTAGAGAAATCCAAATGAAAACCACAATGAGATATCATCTTAGAATGGCGATCATTAAAAAGTCAGGAGACAGCAGATGCTGGAGAGGATATGGAAAGGTAGGAATACTTTTACACTGTTGGTGGGAGTGTAAATTAGTTCATCGACTATGGAAGACAATGTGGCAATTCCTCGAGGATCTAGAACTAGAAATACCATTTGACCCAGCAATCCCATTACTGAGTATATACCCAAAGGATTAAAAAACATTCAATTATAGGGGAGACAGGATCCAAAGTGGATGAATAGGAACAGCTCTGAAGTGCAGTTCCCAGCAAGAACACAGAGGGTGAGTGATCACCGCATTTCCAAACGAGTTATTACTTCCCACAGACCAAGAGATTACCAGGCGGAAAAGCACCTCAAGTCTCCAGCACGGCTGTTTCAGCTGGCACAGAAGGTCTCCACACAAAAACTCACACAAATCTTGGCAGCTATTTCAAATGGCTCCTGGAACACCTGGGAGACAGATCACCCATTCAACTGAAAAAAAGAGGGCTGAAACAGGGAGCCAGGTGATCTGGCTCAGCGGGTCCCACCACTACAAAGACCAGCAATCTGAAACTCTCTGGATTGAGAGTTTCACACCAAGCACAGCTGGATCTAGGACAGTACAGATCTGTGGTGGGGAAGGGTGTCTGCCATTACCAAGGCAGTTCACCACTACTGCGGCAGTCTGCCATTACTGAGGCAGTTCTGACTACAAGTCTATAAGCAAAATCACAAGGAAGTTTGCACAGCAGCTGGGCAGATCCCACAGCAGCTCAGCAATGCCTTTGCTGGCAGACTGTGACTAGGCTACCTCCTCACTGGGCAGAGCATCTCTGAAAAAAGGCAGCAGTTTGTCAGGAACTTACAAATAAAGCCCCACCTTCCCTGTACCAAGCACCTGGGAAAAAAAGGTAGTTACGAGTTCCACTGTAGCAGACTTAAAAGTACCTGTCCAGCAGCTCTGAATGGAACACTGGAGCTCACAGCTTGGAACTTGAGCTCCTATAAGGGACAGACTGTCTCCTCAAGCAGCTCCCTGAACCTCATATATACAAAGAGACATCTCATAAAGGAGGGCTCAGACTGACATCTGGCAGGTAGCCTTCTGGGACAAAGATAACAGAAGAAGAAACTGGAAGCAACCCTTACTGTTCTGCAGCTGATACAGGTGATCCCCAGGCAAGCAGGGTCTGGAGTGGACTTTCAGCAGTCCTACAACAGAGGGGAATGACTGTTAGAATGAAAACTAAAAAACAGAAAGAAATAACTTCATTATCAACAAAAGGACATCCACTCAAAGATCCCATCCAAAAGTCATCAACTACAAAGACCACAGGTAGATAAATCCACAAAGATGGGAAGAAACCAGTGCAAAAAGGATGAAATTTCCAAAACCAAAATGCCTCTCTTCCTCCAAGGGATCACAGCTCCTCACCAGCAAGGGAACAAGGCTGGACGGAGAATGAGTCTGATGAATTGACAGAAACAAACTTCAGAAAGTGAGTAATAATAAACTTCTCTGAGCTAAAAGAACATGTTCTAACCCAATGCAAAAAAAAAAAAAAAAAAAAAAAAAAAAAAAAAAAAAAAAAAAAAAAAAACTAAGAACCTTAAAAAAAAGGTATGATGAAATGCTAACGAGAATAAACAGCTTAGAGAAGAATATGAATTAATTGATGGAGCTGAAAAACATAACACGAGAACTTCATGAAGCATACACAAGTTTCAATAGCCAAATTGCCAGAGCAGAAAAAAGGATATCAGAGATGGAAGATCAACCGAATGAAATAAAATGAGAAGGCAAGATGAGAGAAATAAACAGTAAAAGAAAAGAACAAAGCCTCCAAGAAATATGAGATTATGTGAAAAGACCTAATATATGTCTGAGAGGTGTACCTGAATGTGATGGAGAGAATGAATCCAAGCTGGAAAACACTCTTCAGGATATTATCCAGGAGAACTTCCACAACCCAGTAAGCCAGGCCAATATTCAAGTCCAGGAAATAGAGACAACACCATAAAGATATTCCTCAAGAAGAGCAACTTCAAGGCACATAATCATCAGATTCACCAGGGTTGAAATGAAGGAAAAAATGCTAAGGGCAGCCAGAGAGAAAGGTTGGGTTATCCACAAAGGGAAGCCCATCTGACTCACAGCAGATCTTTTGGCAGAAACCCTACAAGGCAGAAGAGAGTGGGTGCCAATATTCAACATCCTTAAAGAAAAGAACTTTCAACCTAGAATTTCATATCCAGCAAAACTAAGCTTCATAAGTGAAGGAGAAAGAAAATATTTTACAGATAAGCAATTGTTCAGATTTCATCACCACCAGGCTGCCTTACAAGAGCTCCTGAAAGAAGCCCTAAATATAAAAAGGAACAACCAGTAACAGGCACTACAGAAATGTATCAAATGGTAAAGAGCATCCACACAACGAAGAAACTGCGTCAATCAATGGACAAAACAACCAGCTAGCATCAAAATGGCAGGATGAAATTCACACAAAACAATATTAATCTTAAATGTAAACAGGCTAAATGTCCCAATCAAAAGCCACAGACTGCCAAATTCGATAAAAAGTCAAAACCCATCAGTGTGCTGTATCCAGGAAACTCATCTCACATGCAAGGATACACATAGGCTCAAAATAAAGGGTTCGAGAAAGATTTACCAAGCAAATGGAGAACTAAAAAGTGCAGGAGTTGCAATCTTAGTCTGTGATAAAATAGACTTTAAACCAATAAAGATCAAAACAGACAAATAAGTGCATTACATAATGATAAAAGAATCAACACAACAAGAAAAGACAATGATCCTAAATATATACACACCCAATACAGGAGTACCCAGATACATAAAGCAAGTTCTTAATGACTTAAAAAGACACGTAGACTCCCACACAATAAGAGTGGGAGACTTTAACATCCCACTGTAAATATTAGACAGATCAATGAGACAGAAAATTAACGTGGGTATCCACAACTTGAATTCAGATCTCGATCAAGCAAACCTAATAGACATTTACAGAACTCTCCACCGCAAATCCACAGAATATATATTCTTCTCACAATCACATCACACCTACTCTAAAATTGACCACATAATTGGAAGTAAATCACTCCTCAGCAAATGCAAAAGAATGGACAATCAGTCTCTCAGACCACAGTGCAATCAAATTAGAACTGATGATTAAGAAACTAACTCAGAACCACACAACATCATGGAAACTGAACAACTGGCTCTTGAATGTTGACTGGATAAAAAATGAAATGAAGGCAGAAATAAAGTTGTTCTTTGAAACCAACAAGAACAAAGACACAATGTATGAGAATTTCTGGAACATATTTAAAGCATTGTCTAGTTGGAAATTTATAGCAATAAATGCCCACATGAGAAGCAATGAAATATCTAAAATCAACACCCTATCATCAAAATAGAAAGACCTAGAGGAGCAAGATCAAAACAAACTCAAAAGCTAGCAGAAGACAAGAAATAACTAAGATCAGAGCAGAACTGAAGGAGATAGAGACACAAAAAAATCCTTCAAAAAAATCAATAAATCCAGGAGTTAGTTTTCTGAAAAGATCAACAAAATAGACAGAATAAGGGGACACAGCAGGGGGTGGGGAGTTGGGGAGGGATAGCATGGGGAGAAATAACAGATACAGGTGATGGGGAGGAAGGCAGCAAATCACACTGCCATGTGTGTACCTATGTAACAATCTTGCATGTTCTTCACATGTACCCCCAAACCTAAAATGCAATAAAAAGTATATATATATAAAAAAAAAGAGAGAGAGAGAGAGAAGAATCAAATAGATGCAACAAAAAACGATAAAGGGGATATAACCACTTTTATACAAACTACCGTCACAGATTACAGAAATACAAACTGCTGTCAGAGATTACTACAAACATCTCTAAGCACATAAACCAGTAAACCCAGAAGAAATGGATAAATTCCTAGACACTTCCACCCTCCCAATCCTAAACTAGGAAAAAGTTGAAACCCTGAATAGACCAATAACAAGGTCTGAAGTTGAGGCAGCAATTAATAGCCTACCAACCAAAGAAAGCCCAGGTCCAGATGGGTTCACAGCTGAATTCTACCGGACATACAAAGAGGAGCTGATACCACTCCTTCTGAAACTATTTCAAACAATCCAAAAAGAGGGAATCCTTCCCAAATCATTTTATGAGACCAATATCATCCTGATACCAAACCCGGCAGAGACTCAACAAGAAAAGAAAACTTCAGGCCAGTATCTATGGCGAACATAGATGCAAATATCTTCAATAAAATACTGGCAAACTAATTGCAACAGCACATCAAAAAGCTTATCCCTCACGATCCAGTAGGCTTCATCCCGGAGATGCAAGTCTGGTTCAACATATGCAAGTCTATAAACGTAATCCACCACCTAAACAGAACCAAAGAATAAAACCACATGATGATCTCAATAGATGCAGAGAAGGCCTTTGATAAAATTTAACAGCCCTTTAAAAACTCTCAAGAATAATGTGGCACATATACACCATGGAATATTATGCAGCCATCAAAAACGATGA
>PVKV010021350.1:0-37809 GCA_004027835.1 Alouatta palliata | reverse complement strand
TGTCCCTCCCCTTTTTCCCCCCCGACATACCCCAGTGTGTGATGCTCCCCTCCCTGTGTTCATGTGTTCGCATGGTTCAACACCCGCCTATGAGTGAGAACGTGCGGTGTTTGATTTTCTGTTCTTGTGTCAGTTTGCTGAGAATGATGGTTTCCAAGTTCATCCATGTTCCTACAAAGGACACGAACTCATCGTTTTTGATGGCTACATAATATTCCATGGTGTATATCTGCCACATTTTCCCTGTCCAGTCTATCATCGATGGACATTTGGGTTGGTTCCAGGTCTTTGCTATTGTAAACTGTGCTGCAAGGAACATTTGTGTGCATGTATCCTTATAGTAGAACGATTTATAATCCTTTGGATATATAACCAGTAATGGGATTGCTGGGTCAAATGGAATTTCTATTTCTAGGTCCTTGAGGAATCGCCACACTGTCTTCCACAGTGGTTGACCTAATTTTAAAACATAAAACTATAAAATGTCTAGAATAAAATTTAGTAGAAAACCTTTGCAAACTGAGATTAGGCAAAAGTTTCTTAGGCATGACACTAAAAGCATGGTCCATGAAGAATACATTGAACATCATGAAAATAAACACTTTCATTATTTGTGTAACATTTTTAAGAATATAAAAAGATAATCCACAGCCTGAAGAAAGTACTATCAAATCACCTATCAAATAAAGGCTTGTACCCAAAGTGTATAAAGAACCATGAAAACTCAGTAATAAAGCAAATTTAATAAACTCAGTAATAAAGCAAATTTAATCCCGTAAAATAAATACGGGAAATTTAAAAAAAAAACTCTTCACCAAAGAAAAAACACACATGGCAAAGAATGACACAAAAAGAGGCTTAAAATTATTGGTTATTAGGAAAATGCAATTATAACTCATATCTATTAAAATGAACTAAAATTAAAAAGATTAACCATATTAAATCTTGGTGAGGAAGTATAGTAAGTGAAACTCCAATATTGATGGGAGTATAAAAACTGTACAACTACTTTTGGAAACAATTTGTTAGTTTAAATATATACTGATAACATGATCTAGCCATTCCTCTCTAGATATTTACAAAGAGAAATAAAAGTATAGATTCATAAAAAGATTTATACACAAATAATTATGGCAGCTTTAATTGTAATAATCAAAAACTAGAAAAAACCCAAATGTTGATTAATAAGTGAATGTGTTAGAATAAGTAGTTAGGCAGACATGAGCATGACAGGAGATCCCCTCCCCAAGAAATGTTAGGTGACCATCACATGATGGTCAGGGAGTTGTTTAACTGTCTCCCTAGAATAATAATTGGTTGCAGCCACTGTCCGGGAAAGGCAGTCTCCCAATACATGGAAAACATCTGAAGCTGGTGATCAGCAGCATCTCCAGTAAGATTTCAGGAGTTGGGCCAGTAGGCTGTAGCATGTGCACTGGGAGGCTAAGTTTAACTTGTGTATGACCTTCCTTTAGCAACATTCAACTGGCAAGGCAAAAACACTCAAATCAGCACGTGTATAACTTCAGTCAACCCAGTGAGCATGTGGCCCCTTTCAAGTGCTGGCAGGCCACTGAGCATGCAGACAGCGCCTTCCCCTTCCAAGGGAACAATCAGGGGAGAAGAAATGCAGACCCCAGAATTATGCCAATGTATAAAACTCCAGGACAAAGAATAAATGGTACACTTGAGTCTCTCAAGTTGCCCACTTGGCAATCTTCCAAGTGTACTTCACGTCCTTTCCTTCCTGCTCTAAAACTTAATAAATTTTCACTCCTGCGCTAAAATTTGCCTCACTCTATCACTCTCCTTTATGCCCCTGTGATGAATTATTTCTTCTGAGGAGGCAAGAATCAAGTTGCTGCAGACCTATATGGATTCACCGTTGCTAGCATACAGACAATCAAACTGTGGTATATCCACACAATGAATATGAATCAGACACACACAAAAAACTTTATGCTCACTGCAGTATCATTAAATCTCAAAATAATTTTAGTGAGTGAAGCCAGATATAAAAGAAAGCATGCTATGTGTATGCAAAAATGTAGGATGTACAAACTAATACATAGAGATAGAAAAAAAATTTAGAGCTAGGATGGAAGGGTGCATAGTAGAAAAGTTACTGAAGAGCTCACAGAAACATTAGAAAAAATGGACGTGATCATTATCTTATTTTTGTGATAGTTTTATGGGTGTATATATATATATATATATGTTAAAGAAAAAAAAACTTAAATAAAACAAACATTGCCAGGCCAAATGTTTCTAAAACAGCCAGTAAAGGACCATGACCAAAATAGTATGAAGAAGAAAAGGCTTATGCAAACATTAGTTGTCTTTTTTTAATATAGATGATGGCAGTCTGAGGCTGGAGAAAAATTTCCCCAATCTGCTAAAGCTTTAGGGATTGACAGTAAGAGAAAGGTGATACAGTAGTCAACAATTGCATGTTTTGAAATTGGTGGATAAACAGAGCTGCTTTAGCTGCTAAGATTCTATGCAGATAATTATATTCCAGAGGCTAGACTCTGATCTAATCTCATCCCATTCCTCCATTTCAATTATCACTCCAATGTTTCCTCATCAGGAACCTAGAAAGCTGCTTAGAATCCATCTCACCTAGCATCAAATTCCTCAGCCCTAATGGATCCAGATGTACTCAGTAATCTACAAGTCATGTCAACTTCTTTCACTTGCCCCAAACTCTGTGCTAGATATCATGGGAGATTAAATAAACATTTCAAACATCATGTAGTATACACAAACCCATAGAGTTTGGTGAATCATATAAATAAGAAATAAAATGGGCAGTTTATACTAAGTACTTCAAGACCTCCTATTACAGCAACAGACACAAAAGTTCCAATTTAACTCCAAGAAACATAGGGAGGCACAAATAGGACTCCATGAAAAAAATTTATAAGACAGGCCACTAGCTAGACTAATAAAGAAAAAAAGAGAGAGGATCCAAATAAACACCATCAGAAACAACAAAGGGTATGTTACCAATGACCCTACAGAAATAAAAACCATCTAAGACCACTAACAAACAACTCTATCCACATGAACTAGAAAACTTAGAAGAGATGGAGAAATTCTTGGACACATACACTCTTCCAATTCTGAACCAAGAAGAAATTGATTCCCTGAACAGACCAATAATGATCTCTGAAATTGAATCAGTAATAAATATCCCACCACCACCACCACCACCAACAAAAGCCTGGACCAGATGGATTCACAGCCAAATTCTACCAGATGGACAAAGAACTGCTGGTACAATTCCTACTGAAACTATTCCAAAAAATTGAAGAGGAGGGACTACTCCCCACCAAATTTATGAGGCCAGCATCATCCTGATATCAAAATCTGGCAGGGACACAACAAAAAAAGAAAAATTCAGGCCAGTGTCCTTGATGAGCATTGATGTAAAAATCTCAGCAAAATACTGGCAAACTGAATCCAGCAACACACCAAAAAGTTAATCCACCAAGATCAAGTAGGCTTTATCCCTGATATGCAAGGTTGGTTCAACATACACAAATAAAAAAAAATGTACTTCATCAAATAAACATATTTAAAGACAAAAACTACATGATTATCATAATAGATGCAGAAAAGACTTTTAATAAAATTCAACATCCTTTCATGTTAAAAACTCTCAGTAAACTAGGTAACGAAGAGCCATACCTCAAAATGGTAAGAGTTATGTATGACGAATCCACAGCCAACATCATACTGAATGGGAAAAAGTTGGAAACATTTCCCTTAAAAAGTGGCACAAGACAAGAATGCTCCATCTCATCATGCCTATTCAACATAGTATTGGAAATTGGCCAGAGCTATCAGGCAAGAGAAAGAAATAAGCATACCTATATAGGAAGAGAGGAAGTCAAACTAACCCTGTTTGCAGAAGATGTGATTCTGTATCTAAAATACTCCCCAGGTTCAACCCAATAGTTCCTTCAGCTGATAAATAAATTCACCAAAGTTTCAGGATTAAAAACAAAATCAATGTTAAAAAAATCACTCACATTCCTGTACATTCCCAACTGCCAAGCTGAGAGCCAAATCAGTAAAGTCATCCGATTTCACAATTGCCACCAAAAGAATAAATATCTAGAAATACAGCTAACCAGGGAGGTGAAAGCTCTATAATGAGACTTATAAAACACTGCTCAAAGAAATCAGAGACTACACAAAGGGAAAAATACTACATGCTCACGGATAGGAAGAATCAATATAATTAAAATGGCCATACCGTCCAAAGCAACGTACTGATTCAATGCTATTTCTATCAAACTACCAATGACATTCTTCACAGAACTAGAAAAAACTATTTTAAAACTCAAATGGAACTAAAAAAAGGGAACAAATAGGCAAGACAATTGTAAGCAAAAAGAATTGGAGGCATCACATTACCTGACTTCAAACTATACTACAGGGCTACAATAACCAAAACAGCATGGTACTGGTACATAAACAGGCACACAGACCAATAGAACAGAATAGAGAGCCCAGAAATAAGGCCACACATCTATGACCATCTAATATTTGACAACAGTCAATAAATGGTGCTGAGATAACTGGCTAACTATATGTAGAAGATTCAAACTGGACCCTTTCCTAATACCATATACAAAAATCAACTCAAGATGAATTAAAGACTTAAAAGTAAAACGCAAAACTCTAAAAACCCTGGAAGACAACCTAGGTAATATCATTCTGGACATAGGAACTGGCAAATACTTCATGACAAAGATGCCAAAAGCAAACGCAACAAAAGCAAAAATTGACACATGGGATGTAATAAAACATAAGAGATTCTACAAAGCAAAAGAAATTTTCAACAGAGTAAACAGACAACCTGCAGAATGGGAGAAACATTTTTCAAACTGTATCTGACCAAGGTCTAACATCCAACATCTAAGAGGAACTTAAACAAATTTACAAGAAAAAAACAGACAATCCCATTAAAAGTGGGCAAAAGAAATAAGCACTTTTCAAAAGAAATACATAAGGCCAACACATATAAGACAAAAATCTCAATATCACTCATCATTAGAGAAATCCAAATCAAAATCGCAATGGAATACTATCTCACACCAGTCAAAATGGTTATAAAATGTCAATAGGTGCTGGTTAGGTTGTGGAGAAAAGGGAAAGCAGTGCGGCGATTCTTCTAAAAGCTAAAAACAGAACTGCCATTCAATCCAGCAATCCCATTACTAGGTATATACTCAAAGGAATATAAATCATTCAATCATAAAGCCACATTCATGTATATGTTTGTTGCAACATTATTCACAATAGCAAAGAAATGGAATCAACCTAAATGTGTATCAATCACAGACTGGACACAGAAAATGTGGTACATATACACTATGAAATACTCTGAAGCCATAAAAAAAGAAAAAGATCATGTCCTTTGCCGGAACACGGATGGAGCTAGAGGCCCTCATTCTTAGCAAACTCATGCAGGAACCAAAAACCAAATACTGCATGTTCTCACTTACAGTTGGAAACTGAATAATGAGATCACATGTACACAAAGAGGAGACACTGGGGCCTACTTGACAGAGGTGGGTGGGAGGAGGGAGATGATCAGAAAAAAATAGCTATTGGGCACTAGGATTATTACATAGGTGATAAAATAATCTGTACAACAAACCCCCTTGACACAAATTCCCCTATATAACAAAACTACATGTGTATTCCTGATCTATAAGACAAGTTAAAACAAAACAAAACAAAACAAATGAAAAGTACAAACAGATACATGCAAGGGATATACAACTCTGAAAAATGAGTATACAAATAAGTGATTTTACTATTAGGTACTACCATGAAGATTAAATTTAATGAAATAAAAGTAGTATAAAAAAGACATGAAACCAATAAGAACTTTTGTGAATTAAAACAATAAATTTCTTGTAGAAATATTAAATATAATATCTCTATCTTTAATTTTTTAATTGTTATGAATACATAGTAGATATATATATTTATAGGGTACCTGAGATGTTTTGATACAGGCATACAATGTGTAATAATCACACTGGGATACATGGGGTATGCATCACCTGAAGCATTTATTATTTGTGTTACAGACATGTCAATTATACTCTTAGTTATTTTTAAAAGTACAATAAATTATGGTTGACTGTAGTTATCCTGTTGTGCTATCAAATATTAGATCTTATTCATTCTCTCTCCACTACCTCCCACCCTCACAACCCTTTCCAGCCACCAGTAACCATCATTGTACTCTCCATCTCTATGAGTTAAATGGTTTTAATTTTTAGCTCTCAAGAATGATAGAGAATGTGTGAAGTTTGTCTTTCTGTGCCTGGCTTATTTCACTTAACACAATGTCCTCCAGTTCTATCCATCTTGTTGCAAATTACAAGCTCTCATTTTTTTTTTTTTATGGCTGAATAGTAATGCACTGTGTATATGTACCACATTTTCTGTATCCATTCATCTATTGAACCCTTGGGTTGCTTCTGAATCCTGGCTATTGTTAATACGGCTACAATAAACATGAGAGTGCAGACATTTCCTCAACATACTGATTTCATTTCCTTTGGATAAATACCCAGCAGTGGGACTGCTATATCATATGGTAGTTCTATTTTTGTTTCTTTTGAGGAACCTCCTACTGTTCTCCATACTGGCTGTACTAACTTACATTCCTACCAATGGTATATGAAGGTTCCCCTTTCTCCATATCCTCACCAGCATTTGTTATTGCCTACTGAAGAAATGCCATTTTTACTGAGGTGAAATATCTCACGGTAATGTCAATTTGTATTTCACCAATGATCAATAAATGATGTGTCCCCACCCAAATCTCACCTTGAATTGTAGCTCCCATAATCCCCATATGTCATGGGAGGGACCTGGTGGGAGGTAATTGAATCAAGGGGGTGGATTTTTCCCCATGCTGTTCTCATGACAGTGAATAAGTCTCACAAGATCTGATCATTTTATAGAAGGCAGTTCCCCTGAACACACTCTCTTGCCTGCCACCATGTAAGACGTGCCTTTGCTCCTCCTTCACCTTCCACCATAATTGTGAGGCCTCCCATGACATACAGAACTGTGAGTCCATTAAACCTCTTTTTCTTTATAAATTATCCAGTCTTGGTTATTTCTTCACAGCAGTATGAAAAAGGACTAATGCAATGATGTTGACCACATTTTTATACATCTGTTCACCATTTGTATGTCTTTTTGGAAATGACTATTCAAATCTTTCAACCATTTCAAAATCAGATTATTGGATTTTATTCCCATAAAATTGTTTGAGCTCCTTATATATTCTGGTCCTTAATCCCATCTGACAAATAGTTTGCAAATGCTTTCTACCATTTTGTGGGTTTTCTCTTCACTTAGTTATTTCTGTTGTTGTGCAGCTTTTTAACTTGCTGTGATCCCATTTGTCTATTTTTGCTTTGGTTGCCTGTGCTTGAGGGGCATTACTCAATAAATCTTTGCCAAGACCAATGTTCTGAAGAGTTTCCCCAATGTTTTCTTTTAGTATCAAATAGTTTCACAGTTTGAGGTCTTAGATTTAAGTCTTTAATCCACTCTGATTTGATTTTTATGTATGGCAAGAGATAGGGGTCTAGTTTCATTCTTCTACATACGGGTATCCAGTTTTCTCAGCACTATTTATTGAAGAGAATATCTTTTTCTCAATGTATGTTCTTGGTATCTTTGTCAAAAGTGGGTTCACTCTAGATTTGTGGACTTCTTTCTAGGTTCCCTATTCTATTCCATTGGTCTATGTGTCTGTTTTTATGCCAGTACCATGCTGTTTTGGTTACCATAGCTCTGCAGAATAATTTGAAGTCAGGTAATACGATTCCTCCTGTTTTGTTCTTTTTGCTTCAGACACCTTTGGCTATTCTGGGACTGCTCTGGTTCCACATGAATTTTAGGATTTTTTTTCTATTTGTTTGAAGAATGTCATGAGTATTTTGACAGGCTTTGCATCGCGTCTGTCGTTTTCTTTTGGTAGAATGTACATTTTAGCAATACTGATTCTTCCAATTCATGAACATGGAGTATCTTTCATTTTTTGTGTCCTCTTCAATTTTTTGCATCAATGGTTCATAATATGACACTAGCTGTTGGGTCTGCCATACGTAGCTTTTATTGCATTGAAGTATGTGCCTTCTATATCCAGTTTTTTTTTTTTAGGGTTTTTACCATGAAGGAATGTTGAATTTTATTAAATGCTTTTTCAGCATCAATTGAAATGACCACATGGTTTGTCATTCATTCTGCTACCTTAATGTATCACTTTGATTGATTTGCATGTGGTGAACCAAGCTTTCATCATTGGTATAAATCCCACTTGGTGATAATGAATGATCTTCTAATGTGTTGTTCAATTCAGTTTGCTGGGATTTTTTTTGAGGATTTTGCCATCAATGTTCATCCAAGATCTTGGCCTGTAGCTTTCTTTTTTTTTTTTTTTTTTTTTTTTTTTTTTTTTTTTTTTTTTTTTTGTTTTTTTTTTTTTTTTTTTTTTTTTTTTTTTTTTTTGTATTTGTCTGTTTTTGGTATCAGGGCAATATTGGCCTTGTAGAATAAGTTTGGAAGTATTCCCTCCTGTTTATTTTTTAGAATTTTGGGTAGGGTTAGTATTCTTCCTTAAATGTTTGGTGAAATTCAGTATAGAAGTCATCAGGTTTCAGGCTTTTCTTTGCTATGAGATTTTTTTATTAGAGCTTCAGTTTCCTTAGTTGTCATTTTTCTGTTGAAGTTCTGGATTTCTTCATGGTCAATATTTGTAGGTTCTACGTGTCTAGGAATTTATCAATTTCTAGTTTTCCATTTTACTGGTATAGAGTTGTTCACAGTAGTCCCTAACGATCCTTTGAATTTCTGCAGCATCGGTTGCAATGTCTCTTTTTTCATCTCTGATCTTATTTGTTTAGGTCTTCTTTTTCTCTTAGTCTGGTTAAAGGTTTGTCAATTTTCTTTATCTTAAAAAAAAAAAAACCCAACTTTATGTTTTCTTGGATCTTTTGTATTTTTTTTTCTTTCCACTGTGTTCACTTCAGCTCTCATCTTTATTATTTCTTTTCATCTAATTTACGCTTTCATTTCTGCTTTTTTGGTGTTCTTTTTTTTTTTTTACATGCATCATTAAGTTGTTTATTTGAAGCTTTTCTAATTTTTCAATGGAGACATTATGGCTACAGGCTTTCTTCTTAATGCTGCTTTCTCGTGTCCCATAAGTTTTGGTATGTTCTGTTTCCATTTTCTTTTGTTTCAAGGCATTTTTTAATTCCGTAATTTCTTCACTGACCTAATGGTCATTCAGTAGCATATTGTTTAATTTCCATGTGTTTGTATAGTTTCTACAGTTCCTCTTATTATTTATTTCTAGTATTATGCCATTGTTGTCAGAGAAGGCGCTCAATATTATTTTATTTTTTAAAAATGTTTTAAGAGGTGTTTTGTGACCTAACATATGGTCTATCCTTGAGAATAATCCATGTGCTGAACAAAAGAAAGTGTATTCTACAGCCACTGGATAAAATGTTCTGTAAATATCTATTAGGTACATTTGTTCTATAGTGCAGATTAAGCCCAGTGTTTCTTTGTTGATACTCTGGATGATCTGTGCAATGCTGAAAGCAGAGTGAAGTCTCCAGCTACTAACATATTGGGGTCAGTCTCTATCTTTAGCTACAGTAATATTTGTTTTATATACCTGGGTCCTCCAAGGTTGGGCACATGTATATTTACAACTGTGACATCCTCTTGCTGAATTGATCCCTTTATCATTATATAATGACTTTGTCTCTTTTTATTGTTTTTGTCTTGAAATCTAGTTTGTCTTATAAAAGTACAGCTATTCCTGTTCTTTTTTGCTTTCAATTTGCATGGAATACCTTTTTCTATCCCCTATTTTCAGTCTACATATACCTTTATAGGTAAAATGTATTTCTTGTAGGCAAGAGCTGTTGTTTTTTTTGAGACAGGGTCTCAGTCTGTCACCCAGGCTGTAGTGTACTGGCATGACTTTGGCTCACGGCAATCTCCACCTCATAGACTTAAGCCATCCACCTACCTGAGCCCCCTGAGTAGCTGGGACTACAGGCACGTGCCACCACACCTGGGTTATTTATTTATTTTTTGTAGACAGGGTTTTGCCACCTTACCAGGCCAGTCTCAAACTCCTGGCTCAAGTGATCTGCCCACCTCCCAAAGTGCAGAGATTACAGGCATTAGCTATCTCGCTGGCAAATGCTCATGTTTTTCTACCCACCTAGCAACTCTGTCTTTTGATTGCAATAATGTTATTATTGGTAAGTAAGGACGTACTTCCTGCCATTTTGTTGTTTGTTTTCTGGTGGTTTTGTGGTCCCCTCCTTCCTTCTTTCCTTCGTGTCTTCATTTTAGTGAAGGTGATTTTCTTTGGAGGTATGTTTTAACTTCATGCCTTTTTTGTGAGTATCTGTTGTAGGTTTTTTTATTTGAGGTTACCAGGAGGCTTGAAAATATTATCTTACAGCACATTATTTTAAACTGACGACAACACTGATTGAATAAACACTCTTAACAATCAAAGAAGAAACTAATGAAAACTGCGGGCTATAACTTCATGTCCCATGCTTTTTAACTCTGTCATTTCTATATGTATCTTATATACTATTTCTTGAAAAGTTGTTGTAGTTATTTTAATAGGTTCATCTTTTAGACTTTCTACTTAAGATATGAGTTTATGCATCATAATTACAGTATCATAATACTTTGTGTTTTTCCTTATACTTACGATTACCAGTGAGGTTTGTGCCTTTTGAAGATTTCTTATGGCTTATCAATGTCCTCTGATTTCATATTGAAAAACCCTCTTTAGCACTTCTTATAGAACCAGTCTGGTGTTGACAAAATATCTCAGGTTTTATTTCTCCTTCATGTTTGAAGGATACTTTTGTTGGATATACTATCTAGAATAATAGATGTTTTTTTCCTTCAGCACTTTAAATACATTATGCTCCTCTCTCCTGGCCTGTAAAGTTTCCGATAAGAAGTCTTCTGCCAGATGTATCAGAGCACCATTGCATGTTGTTTCATTTCTTTCACTACCTTCAGAACCTTTCTCTATTTTTTTATTATTATACTTTAAGTTTTGGGATACATGTGCAGAATGTGTAGGTTTGTTACATAGGTATACATGTGCCATGGTGGTTTGCTGCACCCATTAATCCATTATCTACATTAGGTATTTCTCCTAATGCTATCTCTACTCTAGCCCACTACTTTCCAACAGGCCCTGGTGTGTGACGTTTCCTTCCCTGTGTCTATGTGTTCTCATTATTCAGTTTCTACTTATGAGAACATGCGGTGTTTGGTTTTTCTGTTCCTGTGTTAGTATGCTGAGAATGATGGTTTCCAGCTTCCTCTATGTCCCTGTAAAGGACATGAATTCATCCTTTTTATGTCTGCATAGTATTCCATGGTGTATATGTGCCATATTTTCTTTATCTGGTCTCACTGATGGGCATTTGGGTTGGTTCCAAGTCTTTGTTATTGTAAATAGTGCTGCAATAAACATATGTGTGCATGTGTCTTTGTAGCAGAATAATTTATAATCCTTTGGGTATATACCCAGTAATGGAATTGCTGGGTCAAATGGTATTTCTGTTTCTAGATCCTTGAGGAATCGCCGCACTGTCTTCCACAATGGTTGAACTAATTTACCCTCTCACCAACAGTGTAAAAGCATTCCTACTTCTCCACATCCTCTCTAGCATCTGTTTCTTCCTAACTTTTTAAGATCCCCATTCTAACTGGAGTGAGATAGCATCTCATTGAGGTTTTGATTTGCATTTCTCTAGTGACCAGTGATGATGAGCTTTTCTTCACGTTTGTTGGCTACATAAATGTCTTCTTTTGAGAAGTGTCTGTTCATATCCTTCGCCCAATTTTTGATGGGTTTTTTTTTTCTTGTAAACTTGTTTAAGTTCCTTATAGATTATAAAATACTGGCAAACCGAATCCAGCAGCACATCAAAAAGCTTATCCACCATGATCAAGTCGGCTTCATCCCTGAGATGCAAGCCTGGTTCAACATATGCAAATCAACAAATGTAATGCATCACCAACAGAATCAATGACAAAAACCACATGATTATCTCAATAGATGCAGAAAAGGCCTTCAATAAATTCAATATCCCTTCATGCTAAAAACTCTTATAAACTAGGTATTGATGGAATGTATCTCAAAATAATAGGAACTATTTATGACAAACCCACAGCCAATATCATACTGAATGGGCAAAAGCTAGAAGCATTCCCTTTTAAAACTGGCACAAGACAAGGATGCCCTTTCTCACTACTCCTATTCAACATAGTACTGGAAGTTCTGGCCAGGGCAATCAGGCAAGAGAAAGAATCAAGGGTATTCAAATAGGAAGCGAGGAAGTCAAATTGTCTGTTTGCAGATGACATGACTGTATATTTAGAAAACCTCATCATCTCAGCCCCAAATCTCCTTAAGCTGATAAGCAACTTCAGCAAAGTCTCACGATACAAAATCAATGTGCAAAAATCACAAGCATTCCTATACACCAATAACAGACAAACAGAGAGCCAAATCATGAGTGAACTCCCATTCACAACTACTACAAAGAGAATATAATACCTAAAAATACAACTTACAAGGGATGTGAAGGACCTCTTCAAGGAGAAATACACATCACTGCTCAAGGAAATAAGGGAGGACACAAACAGTTGGAAAAACACTCCTTGCTCACAGATAGGAAGAATCAGTATTGTGAAAATGGCCATACTGTTCAAAGTAATTTATAGATTCAGTGCTATCCCCATCAAGCTACCATTGACTTTCTTCACAGAATTGGAAAAAACTAATTTCATATGGAACCAAAAAATAGCCCATATAGCCGAGACAATCTTCTAAGCAAAAAGAACAAAGCAGGAAGCATCATGTTACCTGACTTCAAGCTATACTACAAGGCTACAGTAACCAAAACACCATGGTACCGGTACCAAAACGGATATATAGACCAATGGAACAGAACAGAGGCCTCAGAAATAATGCCACACGTCTACAACTAACTGATCTTTGACAAACCTGACAGAAACAAGCAAAGGGGAAAGGATTCTCTATTTAATAAATGGTATTGGGAAAACTGGCTAGACATATGCACAAAACTGAAACCAGACCCCTTCCTTACAGCTTATACAAAAATTAACTCAAGATGGATTAAATAAGACCTAACACCATAAAAACCCTAGAAGAAAACCTAGACAATACTATTCAGGATATAAGCATGGGCAAAGACTACATGACTAAAACACCAAAAGCAATGGCAACAAAAGCCAAAATTCACAAATGGGCTCCAATTAAACTAAAGAGCTTCTGCACAGCAAAAGAAACTATCAACAGAGTGAAACGGCTACCTACAGAATGGGATAAAATTTTTGCAATCTATCCATCTGACAAAGGGCTCTATTCTTGACCTTTGGGAGCCTTGAGGTTGTTTTTGGACTAAATCTGCTTGGTGTTTTGTAACACTCTTGTACTTAACCCTTTACCTATTTTTCTAGGTTAGGAAAGTTCTCTGCTATTATCCATTTGGATAAACTTTTAACCCGGATCTCTCTCTTCACCTCCTTTTGGAGACCACTAACTCATAAATTTGCCCCTTTGAGGTTACCTTCTAGATCTTATAGGTGTGCTTTTTTTTTTCTTTACTTGTCTCTTCCAACTGTGTATTTTAAAATATCCTGTCTTTAAGCTTACTTTCTTCTACTTGACCAGTTTTGTTTTTAAGAGACTCCAATGCATTTTTCAGTATGCTAACTGCATTTTCCACCTCTAGAATTTCTGCTTAAGGTTTTACAATTATTTCAATCTCTTTGTGAAATTTATCTGATAGGATTCTGAACACCTTCTCTGCATTATCCTGAATTTCACTGATCTTCCTCAGAACAGCTATTTTGAATTCCATGTCTGAAAAATTACACACCTCTGTCACTCCAGGATTAGTCACTGGTGCCTTATTTGTTTGGTGAGATCATGTTTTCACAGATGGCCTTGATGCTTGTGGATGTTCATCAGTGTCAGATATTGTAGATTAGGTATTTATTGTAGCCTTCACAGTCTTGGCTTGTTTTTGCCCACCCTTCTTAGGAAGGCTTACCAAGTACTCAAAGGAAATCAAGTATTGTAACATAAATCTTTATTCACTGCAGCCATATCTGCATTTGGGGAATCCTGAGGTCAGTAATACCACGGCTTTTGCAGACTCATACAGGTACCATCTTGGTGGTCTTGGATAACATCTGGGAGAATTTCCTGGATTATCAGGCAGAGACTCTGGTTCTCTTCCCTTACTTTCCCCCTAAACAGAGTCGATCTTTTCCCGTGATGAGCTGCCTAGAGCTGGGGAGGGATAACATGAACACACCTGTCACCACCACCACTTGGTCTGCACTGGGTCAGACCTGAAGCCAGCACAGCATGGGGTCTCTCCCCAAACCCACAGTGACCACTGCCTGGCTACTAAGAATGTCCCCTCAAGGCCCAAGGACTCTTCAGTCAGCAGGTGGGAAATCCAAACAGGCTTGTGACCCCTTCAGTGTAATGAAGTCTTCCTCGATCCAGAGTCCCTCGAGGAATGCTGTCCAGGAGCCAGCACCTGGAGTCAGAAAGCTTAGGAATCTACCTGGTGCCCTATTCTACTGCAACTGTGCTGGCACTCAAGCCACATGACAAAGTCCTCCCCACTCTTTCCTCTCCTTTCTTCATGCAGAAGGAGTTTCCCTGCAGCCACCAGTGCCCCAGGCCCTTGCCAAGTACTGCCTGCCTACTGCACATTTTCACTCAAGGTCCAGTGGCTTTTCAGTCAGCTTGTAGTGAATGCTGTCAGGTCTGGGTCTCTTCCTGTAGGGCAGTGGGCTCCTGTTTGGCCCATGGCAGAGCCAGAAATAATGTCCAGGAGTCAAAACCTGGATTCAGGGTCCCCACTTGGTGCTCTACCTCGCTGTGTCTGAGACGGTGCCCAAGTTGCAAGAAAAAGTCTCCCTTACGCTTCCTTCTCCTTCTGCCAAGCAGTAGGAGTCTTTCCCTGTGGTCAACACAGCTGAGAATGCACTGGCCTACACTTGAAGCCAGCATGGCTCTGAGTCTCAACCAAGGCCCATGGCAAGTACTGACTGGCTACAGCTGATGCTTATTCAAAGACCAACAGCTGTTTCATGATAAATCTTACCAGGAGTGGATCCCTTCGGGCCCAAGGTGTGTCTAGAAATGTCATCTGGGAACTAGGACCTGCAATGGAAGGCTCAGGACTGCCCAGTTCCCTGTCATACTGTGGCTGAGTTGGCATCCAAGCTGTAATAGAAAGTCCTCTTTACTCTCCCCCTACCTCCTCAAGCAGAAGGATGGATTCTCCCCTAGAGCTGCAAGTTGTGCTGCCTGGGACTAGAGCAAGAGCTTAGGCAAGCACTCCCTTGGTTGCTCCACTGGTGTCTCCCTAGGTAGCCTGCGCCTCCAGTTCCACTGACTCTGAGTCCAGCATATCACTGGGATTTGCCCAGGAATTGCACTCCTAGTGGCCTCATCTGCCTTTCAAGTTTATTTAGAATCCAGAAGTGCTGCAGCCTGCTGTGGTGGGGCTAACAGAAACGTAGGGAACCGATGCTTCCCCACCAGCCAGGGCTAGTCTAAATGCTCTGAGTGCTAGCTGAATTCTGCCCCTTGTTGCTTTCTGCTGTGACAGGCAGCACTGAGTTCCAAAGCAAAGTCCCAATGTAACTGTGTTCTTTCTCCCTCAAGCACACAGATTCTCTCCTGGTACCATGCAGCTGCTGCTGGGGGATGAGGGAGTAGAGGTGTGGGCAATTCAAGACTGTCCTTTCTACCCTCCCCACTGCCTGTTTCCTTTCATAATATTAAAACCAGATTTTGGAATTGCTTGCCTGATTCTTGATTCTTATGAAGGTACTTTCTTGAGTGGACAGTTGTTCTATTTGTTGTTTCTACAGAGAGGACAATCGCTGAAGGATCTATTTCACAATCTTGCTCCCAATGCAGTCAATATCAATATATTTTCATGTGACTGTATATACCCGAGGATTGTATTAATTTAAAAAATGGCATCCTTAGCATTTTAAGTCGCCTAAAGTAATGTGGTTTAAAATTATATACAGAATTTCTCCTATCTCATTGGGTCAATGACATACTTCTGAAAAAAGTCTTCTGTTGTAGAAGCACTAATTTGGCAATAAATGTCATTTAAAAATTTAAATTTAAATTCACAAATGTATTATATTTAATATGTTTAAAAATATACATATTTTACAAATGAAGTAAGCTTTGAAAACAGTAAAATAGTGGTATCTGTTTATAAATTAATAATTTTTCATATCGTTGTCCAAGCTCTCTTTGTACAACTTTTAATGCAATTTTCTAGTAAGTCAGTGTTATGTACAGGTCTAGTTTCCTGGTGCAATATTCACTTTAATAATTTTCCTTTATGAGAACAACACAATATAATAACAATACAACCAAAGAAAATAAGACATATTTAGCTCCTCATGATTCAAAAGGGTTTTGAACTGATTACATTTTCTTTCAAGGTAATAAACTTGTTCATCAGTGAACTGTGAGTATTTACTTTTGTAATCCATTTAAATATAAAATACAATAACATGTTATACCTCGAGTCCTATAACCAAACCAAATTTTAATTAAAAAAAATATCTCATATGCTGTAACTCTAAGTTTTTAATTATTAATGATATACTAACCCATTCATTTTCCTTATTTTCCTACAAAAGCTTTTAATTCTATAGCATAAATGTCTTAATCTAATGAATAGTTTAACATATGGTCAAAGAAAAATACAAATATGTCTAGATTTAGCACAGTCAGAGAGGCATATGGTTATTCAAAACATAATACTTGGATTCAAATACACAGAGCACAAACTGAAAACCAACAACGTAAGTATGCTGACCACGGAAAGTCATCCAGAAACTGGACAGGAGAAAAGATAATGAATCGCTAGGCTTCACAAGAACTTGTGTGACATACAATGCAACGTACTTAAATTTTGTGACTGCTATTCTGCTGATGCTCATTCTGCATGTCTCACTTTTGGCAATGAGAATGAAGAACCTCAACAGCTCACTTCATGCTGGGCACCCTAGTTTCATATTCATGGTCCACGCTGAGATGTTCAGAAGGACAAAGTGGCCACTGAGCTTGCTAGGTTTTGAGACAACTTCTTAGCCTCTTGGGCTGGGGGCTGAAGAAGTTTCTTACTGTGGTCCATGTTCTGGAGGACTGTGAGCTTTCTGACTGTGACATTTTCCAAGTGATGTCAATGTTCTTCTCCCCACTGTGAACGACTATCACTCTTTTGCCAGATAATTTATCTTCCCATCTATATTTACCCTATTTATGCAGTGCCATATTGCTTCCTGTGAATTACCAGGCTAACCATACTTCTGAACATAACCATTCGATCATGTTGCAAGACAACCCTGGTAGAGGACAGGAGAGAGAACGGTAACTGCAGACAGCAATGGGATTGTAAGACAACCAACAATACTCACCAGCGTGGCATATATTACATTACAAATATCATTATTTTTTCCACTAACATCTCTTTGGACTAAAGTTGTTGATAATTTATGCCCTACCTTCTGTTAGATTTGAAGTTGCTTATAAATAATGACATATATGCAAAAGAGAAAAAACATGTAGAGTGATTAGGAAACACATCTCTGTCACGCTTGTTAAAACCTGTTGAATTTTATTTTCAATTCCTGACCAACAAGAGGAAAATGGGAGGATTCATATGTTACACACAATCTTTCTTTTAACGTAAGGGGGAAAAGTGTTTTAAGGGAAAGAAATTACTATTAGTAAACTAAAAATGATTTTCACACTGATTGTAATACAAGAAATATCAAATTTAAAGTAGGAAATATATTCTTTCTTTATTCAATTCGTGCCTATAATTGTTCTCAAAAGTAGCTTAAATATTAAAATGGAGTTCAGGAAATGTGTTTCTTGGTAGGCTCAGTAAAAAAGTTCTCCAATGATCTAAACAGATGAAAGTTTGGCAATTTCTTTAGAATGCCCAGCTATGGAGAAAGTTCTGGTTGATACCAAGTACTCTGTAATAGAAAATAAATTCATAAACTATGGTGGCAAGTGGCAAGGCTGGTATCTCATTGTCATCCTTGACCATCCTGTTGAATATTTCTCCTCAGTATAAAGGCAACTCCTGCTTCCTATCATTGTTCCCAGTAAGCCCCAAATCCTCAAAAGTGATCAGTCATCTCAGAAGTCCACCCTTGGCAAAGCATGGCAGCGTCTCTTGCTTTTGGAAGCAACTCTGATATATATCAGTATAATGACTAACAGAGCCCTCCTGTTTGCAGTGGTAATGGAATGTCTCCAATCACTATCAAAATGCTTTAATCACTATCAATCTGTTTGCCCAAAAATTGAGGGAGAAAGGTGACAGGACTTCACAAACTCTTACTTCAATCCACCAGACGTATTACTGAACTAATCAGAATGAAAGAAAACCTATTTTCCTGATTGAAGCTTCTCAATTCCGAACCAACAAGACAAAATAGGAATATTTAACCCAGTCATTGTTTAAGGTTCACATTTTGAGTATTGCTATCTCCTTTTCATGACTATCTATACCGAGTTCTAAGTTCTGAGAGACAATGACACCAATCTGTAACTTACTTTATGCGGAAACAAGAATACTGTCAAATGTAAGCAGATTATTAGAATAATTTATACTAATAATAAGAAATTATCTAGAAAGAGTAAACAGCAGCATTTTCAAAGGCAAAGGCCATAATTAAGAAAACAAATCACACATTTAATAGAACTTGGTGCTGCGATATATTTCCAGTGGTGTACTAAAGTTGGCTTGTACCCACTCAGGAGAGAAGACTTAAATTTTCATATATTCTGTGAGCCAGTTATTAAACCATAGCCATCATTAAACATTTTATTATATTACAATTGTTAAAAACAATGTAATAAAGACTCAGAACTCATTACCTGATTACTTGACTACATATTACTGTTATCTGTGCTCATGGTCATTGATAGCTATGATTATCTATTATCTATACACTGGGAAGACCATATAATCGTTCCCTACCAATGTGCATCACATTGGTAGGATGGAATTGTCCATGTCTAAGTGTTTCCACCATGATAATCAGGAAATGCTACAAGTAAGTTCCACTCCACCTTGTCCTGGCCCTGAAAACCAGTTGCTAAACCACCGCCAGCCCACTGCTGCTGACACAATCGAAAACAATTGAGTGCCATGCTAGTGCATCGTGGCATCAAGGGTTCATGTTACCTTCATTAACATATTACAAATACCAAACTTAAAAATAATCTTGCAATAACATAATTCACTTTTCCTTGAGGTAACAATGTATTTTCATTACATGAAATTTATAGAGAATTAAATCTCTAAATCTCTATCAAAACTGACTTAAAATCTTGTGTAGGAGTGTTCCGATCTTCAGAAAAGTAAAGCAATGTTGCTTCGAACATTACCAACAACATTTATGAAACCCCAAAGTACCCTCATTTCTTTAATCCGATTCTACTGACTACCTGTAACTGTAGTAAAGCCTGTTTCAATCTTCCCTAGCACCAGACAAATTCATTTAGCTTTGAACACATCCATATTCAGATTACACAAATCCAAGATGCTCTCCAAGGCCCTATAATAAAGTACCAGGAAAAAAGTTAAAATTTGTAATACTACCTGCAAACATGCCTCTCTGTGAGAGTATTCGGTGATGATAAAAAAATACATTCTCAGAAATTTATTTTGACAGCTGTAATGATAAGGAAATATGAAGGCATTTATACTAAAAATGGTCAGTGATGGCTGGGTGCAGTGGCTCATGCCTGTAATCTCAGCACTTTGGGAGGCCAAAGAGGGCAGATCACGATGTCAGGAGTTCAAAACCAGCCTGGCCAATACACTAAAACCCCATCTGTATTAAAAATACAAATATTTGCCAGCATGGTACTAGGCACTTGTAATCCCAGCTACTCGGGAGGCTGAGGCAGGAGAACTGCTTGAACCCAGGAGGCAGAGGTTGCAGTGAGCCAAGATCACGCCACTGCACTCCTGCCCAGGTGACAATGTGAGACTTCATCACACACACACACACACACACACACACACACACAAAAGGTCAACAATAAGTGAGAATATTAAAAAGGTAACAGTTGACTGGGAATACCCTCACTGAAAGGACTACCTTTTAGGCTGTGCACCGGTGGGTCACACCTGTAATCCCAGCACTTTGGGAGGCTGAGGCGGGTGGATTACGAGGTTGGGAGTTCAAGACCAGCCTGGTCAACATGGTGAAACTCCGTCTCTACTGAAAATACAAAAATTAGCCAGGCGTGGTGGCGGGTCCCTGTAATCCCAGCTGCTAGGGAGGCTGAGGCAGGTAATTACTTGAACCTGGGAGGCGGAGGTTGCAGTGAGCCGAGATCATGCCACTGCACTCCAGCCTGGGCAACAGAGCCAGAGTCTGTCTCAGAAAAAAAAAGAAAACAAAGGCCTGCCTTTCAGATTTATAATCCTGTAAGCATACATAATATTTGTATTAGCACTGAAAAACAAAACAACCCATATAACTAAATAATCTGTTAATTTTCAAGAAAGGCTCAGACTCTTTAAAAGTCAAAGGAAGTAGTAGAGAATAGACAAGTCATTCTTATGATAAAGGGACTAGAAAATAGTCCTCTAAAATATAAATGAAATATTCTGGATGAAACAAAAACTTTGTTTTTGTCAAAGAAGAAAAAAGAGAAAGAAAAAGTAGAATAGAGCAAGCCTCATATATTTTGCAAATACAAATCACTGTCAAAGTCAGTCTGTACTACTACTAGGGACTTCTTTTGATCACCTTGGATTAAACAAAAATTGGTCTTCCTTCTTCCTTCCTTATTGCTGCTCATGACAATCAGGGGGGATTTAAAAGCAGCCTAAAGAAATCTAAAAGAATGTCAGTGATTCTGCTTGCTACCAGCTGTTGGCAAAGTGCTAAAAGATTCAGGTGATGAACGGATATATAAAAAAAATAGGTAAAACCTTATTAGTATGTTCAGTAACCCAGATTAAGAGAGATGTAGGAGGTAATCAAGCAATTTGTGCACAAGACATCTCAAAGAGTTGAAATTAGCTGAAACACAACAGGTCATAAACTCTCTGCATTAGAAACCACAGACCTGTCTAATTTGCTACTTAAGAAAACCCAGGACTTCATCATAGGACTGAGTTTTTATTTTAGGTACAATATTTGAAGTACATATATTTGGTGTGGGGTATAGGTGGTAGTGTTGGGATCTCAGGAATGAACAGTGGCAGACACAGAATGCTAGGAAATCCTAAATTCCAAATTTTCTCTTCTTCAGTTTCTCTAGCTGTTAAAAAAAATTGGTCTTACTTGAAAACTCAGGGATTTGTCTGGTTTTCTTCATTATACAGCACTATGAAAATAAAGTGTACATATTATTTTTCTTTGGTCAATATAAAACTTGAGAAGAAATACAAAAAGTCTGGTCCCAATGATTATTTTAAGATTTCAAGTCTAAAGCCATTATTGCTGTATTCTTTAACAATCAAAAACAGTAAAGCAGGTTCAAAGGAATAATATTTTAAGTACTTTAAGAAAAAATATAAGAGGAGAAATACAATATGTTCTGATATTTGTGCTTTTACCCATAAAGTTCAGCACATATCCATAACCAATCAAAAGTCTAATAAATGTTTATTTGCTACCAGATTCACTATTCAGAATTTTTCTTTTTACCAAATTGGTGAAATCTTTCTAAATTAGATTTTTAACACTCTTCTGGTTTTCATTATCAAGTCTCCCAAGGGCATGAGCTCAAAAGAACTTTTCCTTACATGTAAAGGAGTCTGGAATCTTTCGGAAGCCTCATCCCTATATGCATTTCAGTAAATGTGATAAAAATAAATTTTAGGCAATATAAGGCACCACCAATGATATCGACATTAATGAACTTTTAAAAGCATCCAGATACAAAGCTCCTCACTCTCTAAGTGCATAAGTGATGAGGACTAATAAATAAGCATAGAAATAGTGAAAATCAAGTTGAGATCATAATTAGGCACTTCCAGTTTGTATACTACAATAACCAGGGGGTAATAAGAGGTATGTAGACAAGGCTAATGAAATAATGGCTCGGACCCTTGCAAAATCTGATTACTGGTACAATACTTATTTTAAAAGAGTGAGGTAATTCAAAAAGAACAATTTAATGAAAGAAATCAGAAAACTGGAATCAATAGTTACCACTGTCAAGAACTCACTAAGTAAATGTGAGCCACTGAAACGGAATCCTTTCTTCAATAGCAAAGTAAGCCTCATTCTCCAAAATGGCTTCTGAGATTCATCCAATTCCTAAAATCTTCTGATTCTTTAAAACTTTTCTTTTGGGATGCAGAGTAAAACAATGAGAACTATTTTAGAAATTCATTCTGTAAACCATCAGTGTTTCCTTACTACTGTAACAAGATTGTTATGAATAGCAACTCACTTTTATAACTATGAGGGGAATGATATAATATGGCTAAGATGATATCAATAGGAAACTATACTACAGAGAATATGAAATAATTCCATGGAAAATGAGACCTAAATGTAAATCCAGAGTAACTTCTGTGATTTTCACTCTGGTCAAGGGTCAAATTTAAAGTTTGGTTGTTGTAGTACCCCAGTATCCACAACATCACAACCACCATCAAATGACTGAAGGAAAGCTTTTTAGCTTGCTCTGATTCTAACATGAAGAGACATTGTCTTTTTTTTTCCTTCTAGATGGAGTCTAGTTCTGCCACCTAGGCTGAAGTGCAGTGGCGCAATCCTGGCTCACTGCAACCTCCACTTCCTAGGTTCAAGCAATTCTCCTGCCTCGACCTCCCAAGTAGCTGGGATTACAGGCATGCACTACTGTGCCCAGCTAATATTTTGTATTATTAGTAGATACAGGGTTTCAAATTGTTGGCCAGGCTGGTCTCGAAGTCATGACCTCTAGTGATCTGCCTGCCTGGGCCACCCAAAGTGCTGGGATTACAGGAGTGAGTCACCACGCCCGGCCCATTTTCTTTTATACTATAAACTTCAATAATAAACAGTCTTTTCGTTTTCTAGACTCTTCAGGATGCTGACAAACATGAAATATAAAGTAAAAAATCAAAACAACAACCTAGAGGTGGGGGCTTTAGGAAAAGCTCATTCTCTGCTGTAGTAATTGGTCATTTCAGAGAATGCTTCACCTATACACGATCTAAATTGGCAGATTCTTAGAGGGTGCTTTGGAAACAGGTGGTGTCAACCCCATGCTATAAAATTCATTCAGTCGGTTATTGGTACCAGAATGTAAACATCAGTACCCAGAAAACCTCTTATAATACACCACATCTTAATCTCTTCCCTGAACTTCAACTGCAAATGAAAGAATTCCTAATGCTCGAAGTTATTTAATGATTCAAAGACTTTGCTAGTTTATCAAAAAACAGAGTTGTGAGTTAAGTAACTTCAATTGAAGAGATTATAAAAAATCCTCTTGACGAAACTATTAGAATTCCAGGTACTCAAGACTAGAAAGCAAGTTTTTAACAGGACTCTGGGTATCTTGTTTTTAACTGCAAAACAAACAACCAGAGGAAACAAGCTGGTAGAAAGACGCAACTCAAGAGGTCTAAATCGTTCCATGAACTATTTTATAAAAACATCAGAAAATTAAAAGTTCACCTTCACCAAGTTAGAGAATTTATGTAAAGGACTTGAGGAGGCCACAGGTTCTTTGTATGTAGACAAGGTTAATGAAATAACATGTGTAATGATATGGAGCACTAAAACTAATATTGACAAGAATAATGTAACAGACTAAAACTTTCCAAGAGCAAACAGACTAGATTTAGGAAGGTATTTTACCTAAAGTTTAAACATTTAATTTCCATCTTTAAAAAAAAGTGATTAAAAATGTAAGTGAATGTATGACAAACTTGTCTAAAGTTCTAAAAATTTTATATTTTAAATCACAAGATACAGCAGTAAAAACACTATACAAAATGCAGTCAAGTATATTATGATCTTATTTGAAAAATATATCCATAATTATTTTGCTATTACTCTAATTAGCATCATAATTTATGTATCTTTTCCTTCCTATTTTTGCAATAGTCTCACCTCATTATTTTAAGGTGAAAAAATCAGTGCCCAATATCTTTAAGCGATTTATGTTGACCGTGTAATAATTAGTAGAAGATCTGGAGCTAGAATTCTGGATTCCTTGCTGAGAGTTCACACTTTTTTCTATATCAAGGAAATGTTACCATCAGAAATGATGGGATGTCCAAAGACTGTTAAATTTATTTGAACTAAAATATTTTATAAAACATTAGAAAAGATCATCTGCACCTGGATGGCTTATAATGTCTTCAAAATAATTTAGGTCTGATTAAGAACTCTGCTACATGAATGACAAAATTACCCGCAGAGTAACAGGCAGCTTGTCATTTTTGTACAATGTGAAGTCTATTCTTGTGTCCATTGCAAAGGAATTAGACAATCCCTATGAGGTAACAGTGCAGGGCTGTTAAGGAAGAATTATGTTCTATAGATTCTGTTGAAGTAAAATATCAGGCTGGAAGGCCATAGCTATCTTCTTTGAGAAGTATTAGTTTATCTCAGCCACTTTCCCTGGTAAGGGTGTTTGCCTTTCCTATACAACAGAGTCCATTAATCTATGTATATTCTACTGTCTTGGTACATTCAGTAAAATGCAAGTAGATATTCAAGCTAGACACATGAGAGTCTCATAAGCATAACCATTACAAAATATAATTTCTAGCTGATTGGACACACACGTAATTTAGGAGTTATTATAAAAGGAAGTTTATTCACAAAACATGAATTAAACATCTAATACAGATGACCAGGTACTCTGTAGAAGTGCAGAGATGATGATCATGCTGCCCCAAGGAGCTCAGGCTAGTAGGATTAACGGACAAATCCAGTTCAATAGCCACACTCTGCCCTAACAGAGAACTGGAAAAAGGGACACCCCACGCAAAGTCTACAGAGAAAATAGAGTACCACTGCCCATTATTCAACCCTGTCCATAAATCTGGTGTTAGGAGTCCAGCTTCAAGTTATTTTCCTTGACAACTGATACATTTACAGTATATTTTATCCTTGAATAGTGGTAGAGGAGAGTTACATTCCACCAATTACGAACAGATTGATGGTCTAAAGTTCTAATATCTGAACATAAATTGGCTACACTAAAATGTGAAAACAGTAGAACTCTTTCATTTATGTAGTCACAGGAAACAAGGCCTGCCTTTGCTGGTGTCATGCCTACTCTCCAGAAATCCTATTTACTAAGAGGTGAGATCAAGTATGACTAGTTAAAACTCTGAGTTACAGACTGCCTTCTAGAACTGCCACCTCCAGTGGCAATGGTGCTGAGACTATATATTTCAAAACATAATTTCTCAACTGAGCTGCAGCTATACCTCCTCCTATTCCTATCTTAATATCTGATGATATTTAGTGAGCAAATTTTCTCCCCAACACACAAAGACTGACAAAACTTGAGGGGCCTCTAACAGGCAAGGAGTAGGATAAACTATGAACCAGAGTATCAGGTACTTTCATGGATGAATGCCAAGGCAGCCCGGGTGGCAGCAAGTCAAACTGCACAGGTGAAGCGATCCCTTACGCCAAGGCTGAGGAATGGCAGCAGTCTGATTTGCGCAGTCTTCCTAAATAGCACATGAAAGGGATTCAAAAAGATGGATTGAGTAACTCCTAGGCTGCCATAAAATGATTTCTGCTTTCAATTTTGATAAAATGACATAAAATGCTATGTTAACACAAAATCCGCATTTTGTTGATAGACTCTGAAGAAACAAAACATTGACGTCCTACGTGTCCAGAGAACTATTTCTATTCCAGAGAAATAATTGTGATCTTTAAGTCACGATTATTCCAGAGTGTATGGCTGGCAAATGGTTTTTAGTTTTATTGACAGTTTTTTGTCTTTATTACATTGAGAATGAGAGTGAAATGCTTGTGATTTTCACAGTATTTGATCCCCAAGGCATCTATATCATGATGAATATGGTTTCTCATTGCATTAGTGGGACTGTCATATACCATCTATGAAATGACTCATTTTAGATGCAGCATTTTGTTATTCGCTCACTAAAGAAAATCAATGTAGATAATCTTTGTTTAAGTAAAAAAAAAAAGGAAATCCATTCTAAGGAGTTCAGAGGAACACTGACAAGGGGAAACAGATAGGACAAAAAACTTATTATCCAGACCAAGTTCCAGTGACCTCCCTTGGCATCCTGCAGTGCAGGAATTTTTCAAATGTTAAGCTTATTGCCATCCAAGGAAATGGTAGTAAATTCAGGCCACTGCATGGACTCTGAAGAGCATGCAGGTCACTGGAGCTCTGGAGTCCAGTAATTCACAGAAAAGACCAAACAGAAGCAAGCAAACAGAAGGCACGCTCACAGCACCTAAGCACAAGAAAGCTATCCTTTGTTTGACTGGAACTCATCTTACAGATTCCAACAGAATTAAAGAAACTCAAGGAGTAGGAAATTAAGTCTACATAAAAGATACCTTAAATTTCCTGAATGTAAAATCCCATAGAATCAAGCTGTGCCTGTTACCCTACACCACCTACCAGTTCCTACTGTCACCTGCATAACCTTGTCCTCAGGATTTATGTGATGCCCAAAATTAAGAGATTAGCAATTTGTTGGTTTCAAACATCCACGCATTTTGATATCTTAATGATACCCAGTGAAGACCCTGGCTATCAATGCAATAATTAAAAGAATATGGGGAAAATAGAGGTAAAAATAAATAAAACTTACTAAGTTATTCAACATACATCTATTTCTTGAGTGCTTCCTGCATGTTGGGCACTGGGCTCAAGTGACTGGGATAAAGTAATGGATGAAAAGTAGTCCAATGGCCCAGATGAAGGGACTGGAGACCAATACACAAAACTCTTTTTCACAAGGGTTCTGAGAAGAGCAAGTATTTTTGTAGGTTTGGTAGGTTTGGTAGGAGTATTTATCTAAACTTGAAGTGTCATATTAAGGAAGGATGGCCACGGAGACTTGGTATCTGAGTTGAGTCCGGAAAGGGGAGGAACTGCCATGTTGAGAATGGAGAAGGTGAGACAGCAAAGAGCAGAGGTAAGAGCAGAGGCTGGTCCATAACTCAACTGATGGAAATCTACAGTTTAAGGGAGAGAATGGAGAAAAAGTATGTTAGAGAGATAGAGAGGTGCCAGATTACATACAGAACAGAAGCATGTATTTAACTCTTAGGGAAACAGGTATGTAACAGAGAAATTCAAATGATGAAAGGAGCATTACAGGATGTAAAGTAACCACCACAGACTAATGAAAATTCATTAGTTAAAAACTGATTAAGCATTTAGAAATATAATTTCTTTTGGTATGTTCAGTAAGTAAAGGATCATACTTTTACAGTTTGAGTACATATTCTTTCAGCATATCTGTTTTATAATTTATTTTCTATACTACTACTATTAGAGTTTTATGGTTACTGTAGTTAATTTTTTAATTTGTTAGACCAAGATTAGGAGTTCGATTTTCATGGAGGCTGCATAGCTTCAATCTTTTTCATGGTCACAGACTGAACCCTTAACCAAAGACATAAAAACACCTGGCTTTAGTCAAAGTAGATCTTGAGAAAGAATGCTGATAGAACAGCATAAATCCAATATTAAATCACAGATAAAAAACCTCATTGTTAACTTGACCAGCAACCTCATCTTTGTCAAAGAAAGGTGGGCAATACATAAGGAGTTATAAAAATAATCATATCCACTTATAAATGGTTAGGTACCAAAGTCACATTTGTAAATAAGTTGCCTTAAACAGAAACAATTGCCCCCAGAAGCAATGGTAACCTTGGTAATTTGGTTCCAACAACATTAAACTTGGTACCCAACATCAACCTTCAGTACCCAACAGAAATGGTTTCTCTTCTTATTGATGGTTTCCAATAACCCAAAGTAAATTTAGTTCCTCCATCCATGGCATTTAACACACCATATGAATGTTTACACACCATGTCCCCACACTGGGCTAGTACTATTTTGTGTACTATACCAGAAGGGTAAAGGTTGTCCTTTAAGCATGCAACTTAAAAGTATCTTCTGGCTCAACAGGAATCCAATAATCTACAAGCCAAAAATGAACAAAAATACACTCCTCACATCTTCAAAAGTCATTTAAGGAGAAAAAAGTTGAAAAAAAAATCCATTTAGTAAAGATCTAACTGACACGTTTGACAGAGCACAGGAACTCTGTGAAGAAGGCCTGTGTTTGCTACTAGTTAGAGTGGGCATGTAGGATTTATAACAAAGCAGAAGGCACGACTTCCCCAAGGCAGGTAGGCAGATCACACCTTATTTTCTACCCTCACTTCACTAATCACTTGCTTACCAAGTGTGTGTCAGATCCACGTCTCAACCCTTTCTATATGTTCTCTCATTTTAGTATCACAACATCCCAATGAGGTCAATGATTCTATTATCCCTTTTTTCCGAAAAAAGACACTCCTGAATCCAGGAACTCTGTCTCTAGAGTCTGCCCTCTTAACTGTTGCAATAGATAAAGAGTGAATTACTAAGCAAAAAGACAGATGGAAACTAGTTTTTATGTTCCATAAAGCCAAAAGAAATCTCATTAAAGATGATATCCTAAGTAAATTTAGCAAGAAATATCTCTAAATATGTCTCTACTATTTTAGAGGCAGAATAGCTAATTGGTAAGGATACAGACCCTGAAGCCAGGCTGCTTAGGTTTGAATCTTAACTCTGTCCCTTATTACTGTACCTCTGAGTGAGACATTTAAGCTCTTGGGATTTCAGTTTCCCCATTTGTAAAGTAGGTTGTCTCTAAATGAGTGTTTGGCACATATTAGGTTGCTGCAAAAGTAATGTTCTTTTTACCATTATTTTCAATGGCAAAAACCACAATTATTTTTGCACCAATCTATAGAAAGTGCTCTGTATGTATTTGTACTGTGTTTTAAACTGAGTTGTGTTCCTCATAATTCAGTGTTGAAGCCATAATCTGTATCTGGAGATGGGGCCTGTAGGGAGGTAATTAAGGTTAAATGAAATAATATGGGTGGGGTCCAAACCCTTTAAGACTGGTGCCCTTAGAAGAAGAGTAACAGACTGTAAAGCTCTCTCTCTCTCTCTCTTTCCAAATCTGCACAGAGAACAGGCCACAAAAGGACACAGCAAGATGACTGCTGTCTACAAACCAGAAAGAGAGGCATTACCAATAACTATTCCTAACTAATAAACACTGATTATGATCACACCAGGTTCCTTCCACTAGGGTCAGTTTTGATCATTCTATAACATCACAACCATATTCTAACTTCATTGTCTCCTTTGCATGAGGAGCTCAGATATGAAGTCATTGAAAGACAAATAAAACTGCCTCATCAGTTGAAATTCGAGTGACAGAGCAACTAAGCAGGAAAAGTAGAGTTTATGGCACAAACAACTTCCTGTTGAATTCAAATTCCGGCTGAAAATACCATGAGCAGACAGAACAGAAATTGTCAAGGAATAAGCACTCTTTTGAAAGTGATAAAGAATAACAGATCTGGAAAACCAACTCTCGTCAGAAAACCCACTTTCTTGTTAGAAATTTGAACAGCATTTTATGTGGTTCCAATTATCATTAATAACCAACAGTATGGAAATAAAAAATTAAAACACTGTATTAAAACCATCCATACTCAACCAAGTGAAGAAAGAAAATTGTCAAAAGAGATAAATAATACATTGCCTATTTGGAAAAGATATAGTAAAAAATGCATTTTTACAAAAATGTAAGAAATAGCTTTAGTTGCACTGCATTTCATCTTTACATGGCTGGTTTTTAATGTTTTACAAATAGATGGCTGGTGTAATTTATTAAAGCAGATAAATAAGGAGTGCCTTAATACATAGATGTATCTATGTACATAGATATGTATACATCTTACATATTATATACTTATTACATACATGTATTATACCAATTACACACATAACATGTATATACTATTACATAATATATGTAATGTGTATTACATATATAATACATATTTGTAATGTGTATATATTACGCACACAATACATGTGTGACATGTATATATAACATGTAATACATATATGTGATGGGTATATATTATATATAACATACATATTAAACAAACAGTATTTTAACAAGGAATGAAACTCGTAAGTGAATTACTGATATAAAAAAATTCTCTCATGCATATGCAGTATGGCAGACAGTTATTTCAGAGACAAAGGGAAAGTTACAGCTGTAGCATGTCAGAGAACCAGAAGATTCTTGGATAATTAGGCTGATCAACATTATGGCATAAGGAAACCAGTGACATTACACTCTCCACACCAGAATCTAACACACTCTTAGCTCACAAAATTTGTGATTTTCGTTGTTTAATTAAGAGATTTAATTTTCATTGTTTCTCATCAAAGTAAACTAACATCATTATTAGCTTGAAAACTTGTAGAGTAAAAAAGAACAGGATAAATATTAACAGCAGAGTCTGATAATAAAAGCTGAAAAAACTTTAGCACATGATAAGAGATCTGAAATGGCACAATTTATAATGCCAAAATAATAACAAATAAACAGCCTGTTAGGCACTTTGCTTCAACAAAGCAAAATCATACTAAAAAAAATATACTTAGAAGCAAAGAGCATATATGAGGTTATGGTTAGGTATGTCCATTACTCACACCTCCTGGACTTGGTTACTGCAGATTAGAAACCTTTTAAAAAGCATCCTTTTCAAACCCATAAATCATTAATATGTGTAGCTACTCATACTTCTATCAAAAACAAATTATACTTCAGTGTCTTTAGTAGAAGCTCAACAACGGAAAGCAACTGTTACCATTCTTCTACATCAAGTGAGTTGGCAGCTGAATCCTTATTGCCAAAAATCTTTAATTTATGTTTTGATATAAAAAGTAAACATCAACATTAAAGCTAGTTTTATTATGTGATACAGTCAATTGTGGAAAAAGACCAGCTTTATGAATTAAGTTTGTGTGGTATAAAGACAAAATAATGAAAATCAAGTACAGATGTTTACATGTATACTTTTATTAAAATATATTTTGAAAAACAGAATTAAGTTGAACCTTAAGGTTTTCATGTACCAATATTGTGATACTTTGCTTATATTATCTGTAAATGCATATGAAAGTCATTAAACTGCTCAATAAATTCCCAACAATCTAGCCTTGAGCTAAAAGGCAGATTAAAGTTTTGGTTGCTACATTCTCCTTGAAAGCAAATATGCACGAAAAGAGGAAAGAGGTATGCATCTCATGATGTATAAATAAGCTGTTCATGTGTCGTAACATGAAAACAAATCACTATCACTACATACCACTAAAATCCACCCTACCAATGAAAGTGGAAAACTCTTCAAGCACTGCCTCCTCCATAGGGAACTTTACCTGTTCCCTGAACAATGCGATATGCAAAGCACTGTACAACATATGACAGATTTCCATTTTCCATATTGATGGTCACCCCCATTCAGACTGCAATCCTTGCTGAGCTTCACATTTAAAAGTGCAATGACACATCTTTGTTTTTTCTTTCTGGCTCAGATGGAACTGCTCAGAAATAAAAAACGAAAGGACATGCTCTTCTTTTGCTCCCATCGTTAAAGAGCTATGGCTTCAAGAATCCACCAATGATACTTGGCATTGTCAATATTGATCTATACATGTACACAGATAAGTATAAGCCCCCAAATTTGTCTGTTTGCCACTCGGATATGCAGCTTCTATACATTGTAAGATCACTGTACCAAGTGGCAGTCTTTGGAACAGACTTGGATTACAATCATTCTAAACATTCTTGGGAAAAAAAGAGATTGTTTGTGAGAAAGTTTCATAACAAATATACAGAATTGGTGTGGGGGAAAGCCTTTTAACATACACTCAGAAATATTCTATAGAACATATTTCTGTTGTTTATAAGTTATTTAGAACACACTTCTATTATGTATAAATTATTTAAAAATCTGTTTCATGCAAGCTTTCCTTTTTTTCTAGATGATAACCAATTATTTGCCCATAACTATCAAAGGCCAAAATGCTTTAAAACCAAATTCTATAATTTTACATAATAACTAGTACTGCTAAGGTTTCTATAGTTACCCAGGAAAGGGTCATGACTGTCTGAAACACATACACTCTCTCTGATAATTAACCACATCATGATAGACTGACAACACTTAATGATTAATTAGGCTAAGAACTCAAGTCCTTAGCAGGAGGTAAAAGCACAGAATTTCATAATGTACTGAACACCTCCCAGAGAGACACGGAATACAAATAAAGCTAAATTTTAAAATGCAGGTTTGCAAATTCAGTATTACTAACATAAATGTCTCCTTGGGAGTCTCACAGCAGAGGAAATTAAGAATTCTCTGCTTGCCAAATAACAGCCATACAATCACAATGAAGCCTTCACAAAACAGCTCAACCCAATTCATTCAATGCTGCCTTTTACATAAAATGCGCCATTTTCTCTCTACCATTCAATGAAATACAGTTTAGAGTCTCTTACAGAGTAAGCTGGGTTAGTCATCTGCATACTAGACCTTACTTTGCTTAGAATTTTACAGTTTATAACACATTTTTGCAAAAACACTTTATGATTTCTAATCTCAATAGCCAAGGGGCTGAGCTTAGGTTTTGGAGCTGGATCTCACCTCTAATACCATCCAGTCCAACACTTCCTAGCTTCATGATCCTGCTCCCTTAAGGAGGCATTTGATTGTGATGATGCAGCCCTGATCATTTAATACAGCAGTTGGTAGAAAACAACAAAGGACAAAGACTACCAGCCATGTTATTACCAGACATGCCTTCATTTCTCTAGAGTTTCTGAACTTTACTTTTCTATCAGATCATCAGAATGTTCCATCTTGCACTATATTATTCTGGTCCTCAGAAAAATAGACAAGTTACACATGACTTGCCATTATGTCATCTGTTAAGAGACATAAGTGATGGCTAGTGAGTAGACAGCTCACTAAATATTTCCAATGACCCCTATGACCAATACATACCAGTTGTGTTAAAGCCATTATTCATTTGCCCCAAATATATTTATCAACCAGCTGCTATGTATCAGATATTACACTGAGGACTTGGAAATTTCTAAAAAATCAAACATAATCCCTGTTCTCATGGAGCTTAATTTGTTAAACAAGTAATTATATAGGGAAGGTAAAGTATGGAAGAAAAAGAGCAAGACTGATCCAGAAGACCATGGCATATCTGAGGAAAAATTAACTTATTAGAAACCTGAAGGGGAGAAGAAGTTGACCCCGTGAAGAGGAAAGGCTAAAGCATCTCCATCAGGGAAAAGAAGCACAGATGTCACAAGTCTGAAAAAAGCTGAGCACCTAGAAAGATGAGTACAACTGTTAGAGCCTCGTGAACACATAATAAAATGGTTTGAGATGAGGCTGAGGAGGCAGGCAGTGGCCAAAGTATAAAGCTTTATAGGCCATGGTAAAGATTTTGATCTTTATCTTAAGAGCAGTAAGAACTCATGACAGAATATTAAGCAGGAGAGTAACATGATCAGATGTGCACACAGGATTACTGGCGCAGTCATAGGAGAATGCATGAAAGGGGGAATAGCAGGCGCCAGGACATCAATTAAGAGGACATTGCAGAAGTCCAGGCAGGAGATGGCAGCATGGACTAACATGACGGCAGTTAAGTCAGTAAGAAGGCTTCACTCTATGTTTTATAATGACCATCAACAGGACTTGGCAGTGAGCTACTGGTAGGTCATGAGAGAGGGGAATATGCCAGGGCTAGTTCCAGTTTTGTGAAGTCACTTATTTCCTTAACCACACTAGAAATTTCAGATCCATCCAACACTGCACTTTACACAATCAGGCATATACAACCACCTGGCAAAATTTACATCCTCTACCTGAAATTATTTCTCAGGTACTTTTACCAGCCCTCTGCATTTTTCTTATCACTGCCTGGTTAGGGTCTTCATATGCACTTGTCCTAAATGTTGTTCATTTCTACAAACTCTCTCAATTATAATTTAACTTCTGCCTTTTAGCCAGTGTCATTTCTTGCAAAACATAAAAGTGACTGTTATTTTGCTGTTTCAAAATATTCAATAGCTGTCAGTTATCAGCAGACTAAATGACCACATGATACATCTAAATTGGCAAGAAATATTTTGAAAAATGCTGAATTTCAATAAGACCACAAAAAAAGCAAGATATAGAGGAATAGGATGACAAGCTTTTTTTTTTCTTTTGATACACGGTGCGTTAGTCCATTCTCACACTGCTATAAAGATACTATCCAAGACTGGATAATTTATAAACAAAGGAGGTTTAATGGACTCTCGGTTCCACATGGCTGGGAAGGCCTCAGGAAACTTACAATCATGGGAGAAGGGGAAGCAGGCACCTGCTTCACAAGGCAGCACAATAGGGTATGAGCATGTGAAGCAGAAACTGTCAAACACTTATAAAACCATCAGATCTCATGAGAACTCACTATCATGAGAACAGAACGGGGAAACCACCCCCATGATCCAATCACCTTCCTCCCTCGATATGTGGGGATTACAGGTCCCTCCCTCGACCAGTGGGGATTACAATTCAAGATGAGATTTGGGTAGGGACACAGAGCCAAACCATATTACAGAGTCTCACTTTGTCACCCAGGCTAGAGTTCAGTAGTGCAATCATGGTTCAGTTCAGCCTTGACCTTCCAGGCTCAAGCGATCCTCCTACTTCAGCTGCCCAAGTAGCTGGGACCACAAGCATGCACCAGGACTCCTGGTTACTGTTTAAAATTTTTTGTAGAGACACGGTCTCACTATGTTGCTGAGGCCAGTCTCTAACTCCTCGGTTCAAGCAATCCTGCCCTAGTCTCCTAAAGTACTGATATTACAGGTATGGGCCACTGTGCCCAGAAGGATGATAATCTAAGGGCAGGGAATAATGCATGATGTTAGCCACCTTCTTTTAAATTCATATGAACTTTCTGTTTCTTCTTCATTACTCTCTCTCTGCCTCCTTGACCCCCACAGCCCCAACATACACCTTAACGTAGTGCAGCAGCAACAGTATTGGCCTGAAACCAGAAGGACTGGGTGCTAGCCAGATGGTACAATACCTTTAAATGTTCAGATGAGCTCTAGCTCCAGGGAAGAAAAAATGAGCTGTCTACTCTTATATCAAATGATTTCTAACCATTAACGTTACTTAGTCCCTACTGAGTAAACTGATAATGTTCTGTGCAACTTATTCAAAGCTGTTTTTCTAGACTTTAATTCTTAGACTTCACCAGACTGAAAGTCAACTTTATCCACAACAGTAATCAATATACAATTAGGTTTATTTATCATCTCCACTGAGCAAAGCTGCTGCCAAGGACACATCATACAATGTTCAGATGTAATCCTTTGGCTTCCTCCTTGTTCTCACAGAGGCATTGATATCTACTCGCTTTTCCATATCACATACAAACTCCTGCTTTACTCACCCCCATTATGTATGCCATCCTCTTCATGGCCCAGGCATAATTAAATATTAACATAATCCTCCTCTCCGGGGCTTAGAATTTATTCCCTTAGGTGAAGGTAAGAGTAGAGGTATCATTTTTCCTGAAAACCATACCCCCAAATCTCTGAATTCCTCCGGGTCAACTTAGATTCCTACCAGGACACAGGCATAGTTAGCGAACTATCTACTTCCCTAACCCTAACTATAGAACGGTAGGCAAGTTTTATTATAGAAAAGGTAAAGCTTTACAATTATGTCGTCTCTACAGGAAAAAATGAATATGCTTAGAAAGGGAGTCATAAATATTGCACACATTTCTGCTTTTGAGAAATGGCCACTTGCCTATTTAAGAACTAACTAATATAATAAAATACCACATCTGGCAGCCCGACTACCACAGAATGATAAAGATGTTTCATCACTAATAATCTATTCTGTGCTCATACAGGTAACTTAAAGAGGAAATTATTCTATTACCTCACCTCTGAGGCCAAAGAGTTCATCCAGAATCTATTTTCAATAAACCACCTCCATATTAAAAATCTTAATTAATGCTTGTCATCCCATCAAACCACTCTTGTAAACTCTCAAGGCTTTCAACTCCCCTTCTAACTCATTCATGTTAGTCCCAAAGCTAGAAAACATACCAACAACTGTAATTGTTATCTGTAGAGTACTATCTCAGCATTTCAGCAAAATTTCTCAAGAGATTGTGACATTCAATAATATTCCTTACAGGAAAGGTCAAATAAGAAGAAAATTGTATTTTAGGAGATTATCAGACCACATATTTAGTTACCAGAAGATTTTTTTTCTAGCTAGAAAAGCCACAGAAATTCCAGTGGGGAAAAAAAGTAAATTTCTATTAGAAGAGTTAAATATGACAAAGTTGCTTCTTGCTATAGCATGCAGGCTTCTGGGAAACATGCTGTCATAAAACTTCTCCCAAGAGAAGTGGAGAAACGTGCAAGTCAGAAAGATTTTTAAATAGAAAAAATTAGCCTAATTAATTTAACCACGGTGTTTATTTGATTCCTCTCCTCAGATGACAGGGAGCTAACAGAGTCTACACACTGAGGGCACCTGCCAGAAACTGAAACCCTAAGAAATAACTAGAAGAGACAGCCAAGTAAGCAGAATTACTCGCTCTCTGGTACTTTAAATGGGGAGGTAAACAAAGAGCATTACATGCTTTCGTAGATTCAGAGGGCACCATTGTATTATAATAGAGAAAACAGGATCATCATTAAGAACCTCAGTCAAGTCATGGAGGTTTCCTTGTTCAGAGATCCTGGGTTTGACAATTAGGAGTTCTGGATTCAAAACCTGGCTCCTCCAGCCCCATTTACATAAAGAAGCTTAAACCCTCATTTTCTTAATTCAAAATGAGATTAAGAAGATTCACTTCATAAAATGTTTTGGGGATTAAAAGAGGTAACATTTTGTTGAGTCTTCGGATGGTTTCCGTCACCTGACCATTCAATTATTATCACTATCATTATTATTAGCTATATCCATGATGATCAATATTTAATATGATTGACTTCATTGAAAAGAGGAAATTTTATAAAACTCTTCAAGATTAGTGATTAAATTTCAGATAACTAAAACACACTTTTATGCAGTACACCTAATTTCCTGATTCCTCATGTACTGTATGACATTTTTTATCCATATTTATGAACTAAGTTACTTTAACCACTGAATTTTTAAGTTACTCAACAAAATCATCCTCCATAAACAAAATCAGGAAGATTTGAGAACCTCAGGCTTGTGGAAATCCAGATATTCAAGTAATAGCTATTTAAGAATAAGAAAGGCCGGGCGCGGTGGCTCACGCCTGTAATCCCAGCACTTTGGGAGGCCGAGGCGGGTGGATCACGAGGTCAAGAGATCGAGACCATCCTGGTCAACACGGTGAAACCCCGTCTCTACTAAAAAATACAAAAATTAGCTGGGCATGGTGGCACGTGCCTGTAGTCCCAGCTACTCGGGAGGCTGAGGCAGGAGAATTGCTTGAACCCAGGA